>JAPYYV010011796.1:0-30144 GCA_030522625.1 Copidosoma aretas | reverse complement strand
ATGCGCGTGTATTTTCAGGAAAGCGATCCGCCGAGGGGGAATGGAGGCGGTTCGCAGTGGCGGCTACGAGTTTCAAGGTACATACTATATAATAATACATACAATATGACGGCGCTCTTTTCTTTATTCCTTTTCCCACTCGGTCCTGCGGACACGTGCAGTTTTCGATCCCTCTCCGTCGTGCGCACAATACCAATAAAAGTATTGTGCAGGTCGCTAAGTGACCGATAATTGGCGGTGTAAATTTTCACGACGGCGTATCCCGCGCATACATATACACATACGCGGGGGAATCGCGACTTTCCTCAGAACGCGCGCCGGATTATCTGGAAGTGTTGTTCGTTCGATGGACCCGCGCTTTGTCGGCATCCTGGAAAATGATCGATGTTTGCCCTCTTATTTTGTCGCTCGGCGCGCTCGGACGTTTTGCACGCGTGAGTTTGTGAATCCCCAGTGTTGGATCGATCATATGTATACAACTACGAATTATATATCTACTTTGGCGAAAAACGCTGAAAACAATGAGAACCACGTAGAGAGCTTCGAAAACACCGAAAAATCATTTCCCCGCTCGAAACGCACACGCTCGGGCCGAGAGACTTTCGCGTGGGAAAAAAAAAAAAAAAAAAAAAAAAAAAAAAAAAAAATTGGTACGCTCTCTCGACTTACCGATCCCCCGGGCGCTCCCCGGGCTCGCCCGAACAAACTGCTCGGCAAAAAGCGCCGAGCAACGCAGCTGCATAGATTACGGCAATAAGGTCGCAGACGAGACACAAAGACCTCACCTCGAAAGCTGCCAGTGGCGATGCAGGGCCCGGGTCGAAAAGCCGACGGACGCGGACAATATCCTGTATACGAGCCGAAACACAGGGCAGCGATCAGAGTTCCCGGGAGGCCTTTGCCGGATGGTCGGGACGAGCGCGTGACTCAATGACCGGCGAACTCGCGGGCGTTGTGGACTGCTCGCAGGAGCCGGGCTCCGTTTTTATATCTCCCCCGTTGGCGGATCGCGCGCGGAGGAGGACGCGCCGACGACGTCCGTGCTCTCTCGGCCTTTTTTTTTTCTTCCTTCCCTCCCGCTGACGAGACGCCGATGAGTTGCCACGCGACGATACATCGTGATGTCTCCTCCGCTTATGGACCGATGACTGCCGATGCTGACGATTATCCTTTTGCCGCCCCCCCTCTCCCCTGTATACACATATATATATATATATATATATATATATCCTCTCGTTTAATTAATATGCAAATTCGGCCCTGACGGCTTATAACAATGTACATCTACATACTGCCAGGCTGCTGGCTGGCCGTGCATTAACGGGAAAAAGGGTGCCTGATGGTACATGGTTATAAGTACTAGCTGCTGCGGCTGAGAGACGCGCGAGGTGATTACGCATTAAGCCGAGAGGACGCGACCGAGCGCCCTTACATCATTCATACAAATACAGGGTCCCCAAAAAAAACAAAAAAAAAAAGGGGACCCAAAAAAAGAAAAAGGGGGGAAGGAAAGGGAAAGAAAAAAAAAAAAAAAAAAAAAAAAAAAAAAAAAAAAAAAAAAAAAAAAAAAAAAAAAAAAAAACACAATGTACCCATCGGCATGCAATATACCCGATGCAACTGTGTCGAAAAAATATAGATCTGGCGTACCTGGGCTGCCGCCTGCTGAAGAGGCTCTACAGGCCGCTGGAGAGGGCCGAGAACGAGTTCCTGCGTATGCGCAACATTTCGGCCCTGGCCGAGCAGCTGGCCTTCCTGGCGCTCGCCGATCGGCTACTCCTCGCAAACACCACCGCGATCACTGACGATAACAGCGGGGGATCGTCCCGGCAGCAGCAGCAGCAGCTGAGCTGCCTGTACACCCTGATGTTCTACAACGTGCTGGCCTACTGCTTCGGCTACGCGAGGGAATTGGCCCTCAAGGAGGACTGGTCGCCCTACGTCACGCTCACCGACAACTCGAGGATACGACACCTGGCCATGTCCGCGACGAAGATCGTCCTCGAGTGGACCAAGGCCGTTACCTTTTTGGTCACCCTCGCCTTCATCCTCGTCGTGTTCTGCTTCGAGCGATCGAGCACCTCGATATGCGCGATTGCATCGAGTTTGACCGCCCTATAACAGAACTAGTGGATGATAGAAATCTAAAAAGTATCTTTTCTGTTTCATTTTAAGTTTTCCAGGATACATATGACGGTCAAACTCGAATGCAATCGCGCATATCGAAGTGCTCGATCGGGCCCCATGTGTACTGAAAGTTTCGTCACTTTTAGGGGGCAGTCTGCAAAGCAAGTCTGCATGATATTTTTATTTTTCCACGCCATCTGTTGTTCTAAAGTTTTAAATAGGCGCCTGTTGTATCGAAAGATCAACTGCTGTATCTTGGGGAAAAAAAATGCGTAAAAACTTGTCAGCGACACGTATAAATATCGGAAATTCCATTCCACCCGCGGAAAAGTATTGCATTTTTCGTAGAATACATGTGTGCTTACCTATAACTCATTTTTTTCATATGGCTTCATCTTATAATACGCTGTGTTATTCAGATTCAGCATATACCTCATATTGATAGTTGTTATCGTTAACGCGCTAATTGCGCGTATCTATCACTGGCGGGGTCTCTCGCTCGGATTCCTCCTCTGTACAATATACAATGTACATCTCGTTATATTCCATTCCGGGCCAATCTCGATTTGTTTTTTCGGCGCATCGACATCGGCAAAAGTAATCACGCCGGCTTGTTGTTTGACGGATTTTCCCTCGGCTGAAATACTTAATTGCTTTTTTTTGTTGCATTTTTAATTCAATCGGAGATAGGGATGGATCTCTATTTTTAAACAGTTCGCGCACGATGTACTATACATATAATTTTCACCCCAACGGAACGGAACGTGTGATAATTTCGTATACACGAGATTAACGTTTTTACAGCTGTACGCTCTATACATGTATATTTAGCCGAACACGATACAAAGAGGAATACACGTCTATTATGTAGGTTTATTGACTTTACAGTCTGCAGTTGGCAGATATAAATGTATATCGTATTGCAATTGTCCGGTGATGCAGCATATTTAAACGCTTCGGGAGGAAAAAGCTCCAAGAAAGCTAGTACGTCCAAGCTCTATAACAGGCACAAGAGGATACAATCTTAACACTTTGAGCCGATAAAAATGTTTATCATATCTTCTGGAATCAATTGGTCCAAAATTATCGAGATTTTACTCTTTTTGTGTCCACAACAATGCGCCTGTTCTAGAGCTCGGACGAGTCGGTACCGTTTTCACAGCTTTTTTGACGACTCGTTACCATTTTTCTCGCAAGCGACGATATACTTAATAAAATACACACCCCTACATAGGAGCAAAACAAAAACCACTCTGTCCGCAGGCCGTCCTTCCTCTACATCGTCCTCACGCTGGCCTACTACATGGCCACGGAGAAGGTCTTCGCCGGCACGTTTCCCGGCCTCCTGAGCCGCGCGCGTCTCGACAGCCTCGAGAGCCTCGAGCCCCTCTACGGCCCCGTCATCCTCCGCCTCCTCGCCATAACCCTCGCGGCGCTCCTCGCCCTGCTCCTCCTCCTCCAGACCCGCGCGCCCTCCTGGCGCTTCCTCCTCGTGACGACCTACCTGAACGTCTTCCTCCGCGGCAAGGAGCTCGCGCGCGACCAGTGGCCCGCGCTGCAGCGCGAAAGACGGATACTGTCGGGCTACAGGAGGGCCACCCACGAGGAGATCCGGGAGTTCGACGACGTGTGCGCCGTGTGCCTCTCGGCGATGGGCCGCGCGCGCGTCACCCCCTGCCAGCATCTCTTCCACGAGGCCTGTCTGAGACTGTGCCTGAAGAACAGCGACGTCTGTCCGCTGTGCAAGCGACGCTTCGTTTTCGCCTGATGATCTATAAGTAGTAGTAGGCGACGACGCGGCTGCTTTTTTCTTCCTTTGGATCTGTATGTCGTCGAACGTCCCGTCTTTTTGTCGTTACCACGTAGTATCGTGCATATCGTGGCTTGTTGTGTGGGGGGGCGCGTGGGGTTTTTTTTTTTTTTTTTTTTTTTTTTGCGTGCCGGGAATGATTAGTAGGGTGGCAGAGTCGTATGTACACTCACGGGCCATTTCACGAAAACCGCGATATTTCTCATGAAGTAGCCTATAATGTTCGCAAACAACGAATTTTGTTGCTTCGAGTCAAAACTTTTTGCTCAAGCAGCGTAAACTCATATTTCTCCAGATGGCCCTTTTTAAGTCGAGTCGAAAAAGCATGCCGTGGGCCACAAGATGGAAAACTTAACAGGCCGAAATGTCAGCTATCCGTCCTGCTGACCCCGTTGTCCGGCCCCCACAGTATATATAGCAAAAATGTCCCGCTTTTCCCCACCGATGCTCAAGTTACTTATGCATTTTTCGGACATAGCACTAACTACTAATACACAAGATAATTTAAAATATACTGCAGCTAGTAAAAGTTAATAGATTAAGCAAGTACAGTGAAATTCCTAATTCCTTTTTTTTTTTTTTTTTTTTTCTTTAAATATAACATGTCCCGCTTTAATGGAAATAAAAAAATTAAAAAATGGTCACATTAAATATGTATTGTAGATTTACAAAATAAATTTTTATCGTGCACAATAAATATTTAATTTGTGAATAGAGCGATATATATATTTTGCGGGGGAATTATAGGGGAGTGCCTATATATAGTCACTCGTCGTCGTCGTCGTCTGCAAGAGTTCCCGCCATGCACAGTAAAAAATTCCACCTTTTATTATATATATAACCTTTGTTTTTAACACGTATACACGTGTGACATGATGTTATTATTTCATAAGGAATTTCATTTATTAATATCTGTTGAAATTAGGTATTAACTAAAATGGGAAAGGTTACAAAAATCAAGTGTTTTCTGTGTCATCGCTCTGCTAGCGAAGGAAACAAACTGCACTCTTTTGACGAGAAATCTTTTGAACAATGTTTGCGCATGCAGCAGTTTCGTCGAATAAAAAATCACAAGTATAACGATATTTATTTACCCAGTTCTAAGGATGCCACCGCATACCATACAAGCTGCAAAAAAAAATATACAATTCTTAAGAACAGGTATAAGCAAGAGTTTGATGCTATTATTATTGCCAATGAACAACTTTATGATACCAGTGAACAAGTAAGTAATCGCTATTCTTTATTTCAATAATACGTTTAAAACAAAGCGATATTGTGTCATTTTTATTTTTCATTCAAGTTAGATCCTCTATTGGTTGATTTGAATGATATGAATGAAGAACCAAGTTCAGATGAATTTGAAACTGTAAAAATCAGCCTGACTATACATGAAGATACTCAAAGTGGTTTGAACAAAGCGAATGACGATTGCCACCAGCATTCAGTTACTTTTGAGGAGGACTCTTTTGAAAAAGTTACAATTGTCAGTTAACCAAGTTACTATTATCTCCTTACTATTGATGAAGCATTAAAAAAATATAACTCTAAGTATATATTTTAAAGGATTTTATTGAGCCCATTGATAAAATCACAACCATCATCAATAAATCAAATCAAACTCAATCACAGCCAGCTGTCTCATTGGAGATCGACAATATTGTGAATGAAGCAAATAAAAGAGATGTAGACATGGAAACTGACAATAGTTATGAAAACCAAATCTTTACGGAAGATGTCATTGTATTTAACGTAAGCACATCAAACATTGATTTTCCAAGTCATTTTATAGTTTGTCCTTGAATATATAAATACATCTTAAAAAAAACTTACGAATGTCTCAGATTAGTTTATCACAACTGAGGCTTTAATTTCTCTTGTGATGTATAGATGATTTTTTCATCCAAGTCTACCGGGAATCATGAAACTTATGATTTAGTTTACATTTTTTTTAATTGCACAGTAAATGTATTCATAAGCACGTAAACAAATTTTTTATGCACAGCATTGTAACTTTACATATGTCTTTAGTATACAGATCAGTCCATAGTAACTGAAGAGGATTGTAATGAAGTGGAACACATCAGCAACGAATCACAAAACCATGCTTGCATCTTCTGTGGAGTATTCAGGCTAGTAGTTGCAAACAAGTTATTGAAAACGTGTCTATGTTCCTCCCTCGACATCGTTAGATCCACATTGGATCAAGCTGAGACAATGGATGATACAAATTTAGTCCAAAAATTGCAAAAATCTCCGGTATTTTGGTACCACTCTAATTGTAGGGCCAGATTTACTGACAAGTACGACAAACATGTGAAAAATCTGAGACCACCAACCGGCACCTGGCATAAGATACGCAAATTACATAAAAATACATTTGAAATTTTTTCCAAATTTATCAAAAAAGAAATTTTTGATAAAGAAAAAATATTTTTTTTATCCGACCTGTTCTCTATGTATCAATCCTTACTTTTGGAAATGTCCGATGAATTTTCTGAACAAGATTTTAAAAGTTACACATTACAAAAATTGCAAGAGAGGTTGCAAAAGTCTTTTGGTAGTACCATTTCCATAACTTCGGCTAATGTTTATCGTAATAAAAAGATTGTTTACAAAGCGAAATTGGATATGAATCATTTGTTAAGTAAATCAACGGTTCTACAAGATTCTGATAAGATGCAAATGCAAAACGTTGCGTACGGATTAAGACAATGTGTCAAGCGCATGGAAAAAAAAAATTACGATAGCTCAACTGGTGAATGCGATGTACCAGAGAAACTTTTTGATTTCATGTGTGATTTGATACAAGGCCCAAGTATTGGACGCGAAAAATCAGATGTTAACTTACAAATCAAATCTCTTTGTCAGGATATTATTCTTGCAATCATGAAGGATAAAGTAAAATCAACTGAACAACAAACGTAATCATGTAAGCATCGACTCGAATGTAAACAATAATTCTTTAGTGGCTATAATTATAGTGGCGATTTATGGAATTCACTCCAATATCATTAAAAGAAGTCCTAGTAAGGCAGATTACTGTTGAAAAAGTTGATTATTAATTGTTTTCTTTATTTTATACTTTTGTTAGGGATATCATTCACGCAAAAACTGAATTTTTTTGTATTCGAAAAAAAATGCATCTAACGTGTTTGTCCTGCTCTGCCCCACATGTAAAATATTACAGGTAACATAAACTTCTGTGATATTAGTATGAAAAAATGGAAAATATTATTTTTGTGTCATTTGTCATGGACTACATATTATTATGCTTGTATCTACTTTTCAATGCTGCATTTTCTGTACATGATTTAACTAGTGGTTAGTAAGCTCACTTAAATATTTGTATGTACATAAAAAGGTTGAAAGAAAAATATTTATCCAAATATAAAATTAATGTTAATTAAAAAAATGTTTTCTATTATTTCGAAATATTTTACACAAAAAAAATTTCTATATTAGTCATTCTCTTATGGTTCTCCTTCATATTTTTTGGTAATATCTATGTATTCACCATCTGGGGCTTCATAGTTTTCAATAGGGGGTGTGCGCACTGGGCCTTTGGTTGAAAATGGCAACAACTCAGGATCAATCTAAGAACGTAAGAACGTTAAAAAATATTATTTGATCCTTTCAATTCAAGTACAGAGTTGAAGTCATTTTTAAATCAAAAACATAGCAATACCTGTATGGCCTCTTGATACAGCTCTTCTGATTCTTTTCTGAGCTCATCAAGAGCTCTTTGCTGCCCAGACATAAACTGGTCTATTAACTGTATTGTTTGTTTGTGCTGCTTTGTTTTATATCTATTCCATTCTTTGGTCAGAAGTACTCTGCTTTCCAATTCCTCAACCGATGGGGCTGGTACTTCTCTTTTTCTAAGTCTGTAAATTATGAAAACATCATGAGTATTCTAAAAAATATAAATATTTATTCAAATAACGCTGAACTCACTCTAACTCTTTCTTCAGCTTCGCTGGAACGTCTATTTCAGCGATAGGTTTCAATTGGCGGGCAGTCTTTTGTAGCCTCCTTATAGATTTTTCTAATTTTCTTCGTTTACGTTCTTCTCTTGCTCTGATTACTCCAGGATCAAGTCGTTTTTTTTTCCTCAATGGCTCTGCACTAAAAATAAATCGAAAAATACTTTTTTAGTAGGAGAATAACAAATTAAACATCAGTATAAAAAAATATCAACTCACAATAGAACACTTGTAGTGTTTAGAAAAAGCGAAGGATGAAGAGAAATGTTCCGTGACGGAATGACATTACTTATCATAAGCCTGAAATGAGATTTCAAATTATTAAATGAATTTTCGGCGCTGCAAGATTATCGAAAAATTACCTTGAAAATGAATTGAATAATCCAATATTCATTATTGCCTAGGACTCTCAAATCTGATCATTCAAAGTTAAAACCTAATCTCTGGGACTGGCACGGTTTTAAACATGATAAGAAAGCAACTGTTAGATATTTTGTTCAAACTTTTTTTTTATGCATCTTTTTATTAATAAAATATTTTTTATGATAATGTAAAGTATAATTTACAATTTACACAACACTCCAAGCTTCAAGTCCACACACATGCATCATGCGTGACGAAAAAAAACACCAAGCAGAAATGCCAGAAACGTGCAGCAGACAACGCGAGAGAGGACTCCTCGTCTCCTCCTATCAAGCCTCAACAGTCCTCTGCAACTATATATTCAGATTTCTTATGTCACAGTTTCAAACAGAAAATAGTCAATGATATCCGTACTCTAAAATGTCTCTAAGTTATAAAACTAAAAATTTCTGAAAAGAATAACCATCCTTGTAATGCGGATTAAGTATTAGAGCTCTCTACTCTCTATAGTTCTTGTTCGACCGCTGACCACGACGGTTTGGCGCTGAAACCAGTGCAAAACGGTGACACAGTGCTTACCATAGGCACTGGCAATCTCCCTTCTAATCTCTGTGTTAATAGTAGAATTAAGTAGCATGCGCTAGCGCCGCTAACATCAAAAGTGTATTGTTGTATTTGTTGCTAATCTTTAATTTAATTCAAGATATTTCGTGTTGACTTCAGTATAAAGTGCCAGTAAAAATGTTTAAACGAAAACTAAAAGCACTTGAATACATGGAGTGGGACAAAGTTAATGGAAATGGTAATGTCAACGAAACCTGCTAGTTTTTTTCTTTCAATCGTTCAATTTCCTATTAGCCATTAATATTTCTTTTCAGAATCGCGTTATAATTTATATATTTTCTTACCTTGCAGATGAACAACATATTAAAAAGTTAGTAAATTGGTTAGAAGATCAAAAGATTAGACATTACAAAATTGAAGACCGCAAAGATTTGCATGACATAAACTCTAACCAATGGCAACAATCTTTGGAAAAATATCTTGCTGATCTTGGCTGCCCATCATTTCAGTCTCAGCTAGATAAGTTGGAATGGCTTGTAGGTTTAGCAGTGCGATTGGAGTTTGAGGATAATTGTCAGTCAATGCAGAGTATAATTTTTTTGCAATATAATTTCATCATTCGTGTCTTAACGTGAAATTAAAAAATTACAGGTGAAAAATACAAAGCTGTTTCAATCAGTAAGTCCAAAAATGAGGCTGCTCCCACAGTCAAATCGACAAATCCACTTGACAACTTAGATTGTAAGTATTTTCATTAAAAAAAAATGGTTCTCTTAATCGTTTAAAAGTAAAGCAATATGTATTTTCATACTTGCAGTTCAGTGTGATGATTTCAAAAAAGGTGTGAGTGCACTAGCAAAACTTTTAAGTGTACCTCAACATCCTGATCATTTGATGACGCTCGAGGCTTGCGCAAAACTTGTTTGCAAAAGATTAAATCCAGCTGCTATTCAATACCCAAACTCAGTCATAGTTACTGGAAAACCATTTCCAATCATGGAAACTGACGTTGGATTTAATATGGGTGACAAGGCTTTAAATAATGCAGCAAAAGTACTAGGTTTGTTGTATATTCAAGATTTAAGAGATCTACAAACTAAAATCAATGAAGCTATTGTGAGTGTTCAAAGTATAACAGCTAATCCCAAAACTGATACAAAGTTGGGCAAAGTGGGAAGATAAGCTTAAATATGTGTAAAAATATTTATAATAAAAAATACTTGATTATTCATGAGTTATTTTTATTTTCTACACAACATTAAAAACGAAATACCAACACTGTGGAATGTATGTATATAAAATATCAAAAATTAGCTTTAGCAATACATATATTCTGGATAAATCTTTGATATTCAAAGTGCAGTTAGTAATAATAAATAACATATTAGTGAAAAGAAAACATTTCCCAGGCACATATAGTATCTGCCCACAAGGCTGTACATACAAATACTTAAGATAGTAGAGTTACGAAACCCAATTGCCTCAATTACATTTTATTTGAGATTTTAGTAGATTGTGTTTCACGTAATAGTAAAATGCTAGAACAGTTTGGACCTTGAAATTCAAGACAATCTACATCTATCACGATTTATCCAAGGCACTGGCTGCTGCACTGCCTGCTTTTGTTCTTCATCTTGGAGAGAAGCCTGTAATGCTCTAGCAAGAGCTTCATCCTCACTCATTTGGCCCTGAAGGTTTCCAAAGTTATTTGAACTGTTGCCACCGTTACTATTTTGAGTTGTTTTGCTTAAAGCGTTTAATCTCTTGATTCTTAAGGACTCCTCTTTTCCTATGCATTTATGATCAGCTGGGTGTCTATGTTTTATGCAATAGTTTTTACCACAGTCCTTACACGTGACAGGAACGATTTCCTTAGTCTTACAACCACTTGATGAACACTTGTTGGCAAAAACTTTCCTACGATCCTTTCCATAGTCAGACTTACAGTCATTGTCGATGTGCAAACCCACTGCTAAATCTGGAGGATCCCCTCTCTTTGATGGGACAGGAACGTTGCACAGTGGACAAACTGGTACCTGAACATCCTTCTCTTGAGCATTGGGACAAGAGTGTCCTTTGTACGAAATGTGGTTTGTGCAAAATATTCCTTTGCAAGCATTGCACTTGAGAGGCAGAAATTCTAGGCGATTGCAGCTCTTCTCAAAACAATGATCTCCCAGATTTGGAAATTCCATGACTAATGGTCAAAGGGGTCTAAAACAAAAATAATCAAGTAAGTACTTCTTGAAAATTTTTCGTTACTATTTAAAAAATTACAAAACAAAAGAAACACACCTACTTGTTGGTCAGACAACAAAGCATCAGCTCCAATCTTTGGACATGCGAAATAACCGCGACTCATCGAAGTGACAACAGGCCACGTTACTCAAAGGTGGGATATGAGAATGATTTGGTGCCTTTGGTGGTGATGAAAGCGTCACGTATACGTAAATATATTTATATGAATGAAGTCGGTAGTCTCACAACGCACCATGACTAATCAAAATTTGTACACACTTGCAATTCGCGAATTGGAACTGACTGCAGTCAAGTCAAACACGTAAACTCGTAAACTGCACCTTGCAAACAATGATGCTGTTTTCTATAAACTTGTAGCTTCATCTAAAAAATGTGATATCCTTGTTATAAAAAAAAAAAAAAAAAATGATACGGGGGGACTTGTTCTGTATCTCTTGCTTCGAGCATCGATTACGATTATATTTTTCACATCAAAATGATTCTCTCGCAAAAGTCGCAGAGCTATATTCAGGTAGCAGACGACAGCGCTATTGTGACTTGTGAGACCCAATAAAAAACAGAGACCGTCGTCTACGGGTTCAATATCTCGGATTAATGTATGATATGTCGTTGTCGTAACTACGATTTATTAATTCAAAAAAGCTTCTCGATATCCTAAAAATTTATTCAAAAATCTTCCATTACTGTACAAAATTATATTCCATCAATTATAAAGTAAACTATTATACATTGTCAACGGTAAAAAAGTAAAATGATTTGTTGATTATTCCGTAGTAAACTGATGTCGAAACGGAGGTAGATCTAAAATTCTTGCTACCCCTAATCCTCCGATTGCTGCCAAAAATGACAAAATGTGTTAATGTAAATAATGTCAATTTGGCAGTATTACACATAAAATACACTGGACTTACTTGCAGCTAGACCGAACATTATTACTCTTCCGGGTGTTTTATTCAATTTTTGTGAATGGTAGGCTACGTAAATACCAGCTCCGATGAGCCCAGAACCACTTACAACTCTACAAGCCGCACACTCGCGATTCCTATTCGCAATAAAACTTGTGGATTCCGTCATTTTGACATTTATCTGCCTGCCGACCGTGAAAGTTTGTTTAGGTAAAAAGGTTAGGATATAGATTTGTTTTTACCTAGCTTAAGTTTGTAAAGTTTCGACGGTCACGTGGCTGCCTGCATTTTATATAAAATTTTCATAGAGAAACGTTAATTGACTGTGATATTGAAAGTAACAAGACAACGCATGAACATAAGTAGCAATTGTTTATTTCATTACATCAACGACAGCATTTAATGGTTATCGAATAAACTCAAAAACGTACAATGTATGCAAACTTTTTAAACATATTTTCATACATAAAAAAATTGCTACTTTCAAAACTTTTTGGATTCGCTAAAATATTTAATTTTAAGTTACTGTACACTCTTTTAAAAAGTTACTTAAGATGACATATTGTACAAAAAATGTTTTGAATGACCGGCAATGAATTGATCTTGGTAAAAATATTTAAGTATTAAGTTATCATTGTTAAGGCTTGTTCATCAAGCTCCCCCTTTTTTCATATACCAAACCACTTAACAACATTTACAGTTTATCTTCAGATGACTGATGTTCAACCAAGTTATTAATTACTTGGACACAACTTTGTTTGAAAATCAATGACTTTTCATGAACATTGAATAATATTTTTCATTATTCAATGAGTTTCTTTGCCCTGAAGAAACGTCTTAAGTAAAAGACTTGCCAGGTAGCCAGACTGAGAAGACACACCATGGAAAATATACTGAAGAAAAGAACACGAGAATTTGTGGACTCTGAAATTAAATTAAATTGATGAAGAATGAAGTTGACAAAAATTAACTTTTGTTGAAATTAAAAAAAAGTGTGACATACCATTTGTATCTTTCATTTCTTCTTCGCTCTTACGCATTCTAACAAAATCTTGCACAATTGCCTCAGACAAATCTTCCAATCGTTTCAATTCAACCTCAATAGGTTTAAGTTTAGCTGCTTCACCCAGCTAAAATAAATATTATACAAATAACTAAATAGAAATGACACACACAAATCTCAAAAAACTAAGTACAATCATCAATTGATATCAGTAACAGTTATATATTGAATTTATCCATCACATTGTGAACTTGAACCATGTGATTATAGAACTTGCAAAAACTCAAGTCACACTTTGATTTTTAATAGATTTCACTCAGCTTTTTCAATCAAACAAATTTCATGCAATTTGAACAACAATTTAATACAGAAAGGAATAAGAATTACAATTAGTAAGGACAAGTTCAAAGGAAATGAAAAACAATGAAGACCAAAATTGACACATCTTTACCAAAACCTGATTGCCCGTAAAAATCATCATAAAAAATAAATTAAATTATAGGTATATGTTCTGAAAATGTATATAATTTGTACTGCGTAAAATTGACCAAACACTTACCCCTTCGTAGCTCTTAGCTTCTATACCCTTCTTGATTTCCAGTGACACTTCTTGCCTCATGCCTCTTTGAGCTGCAAATGAAATTAAATTAGAAAAAAAAATAAGTGCACACAAATGAAAATTTGTGACATTCGTAAAGAAGACACGTAATGAACTTACAGTGCAAGGCATGTGACGTGAAGCAAGTTTCAAAAATATCGTACGACTCAGTAACAAACGTAAACTTGAAAGTTTTCCCATGCTGCACGTCATCTTTCTGAGCAAGGATGTGTCCCTTGGAGTCCCGAGTCTAGAACAGATTTGATAAGCATCGCATTACAAGTAGACGTCCGATCGAGTACTCAAGTAATTACAAGAAAGCTACGGAAACATCATTCAACTGCACGATCGGCATTTAAAATCGAACAACACTAATTGACGCAAGGGCAGCATATTGGAGAGCGGATCAGTGGACATAACCCTCAACGGAGTCGGTGAGTTGATGTTTCGAAAAACAAACCTACCACAAAGTCCACTTTCTGTCCGGGAACCTCCGAGACCTGGTATTCGCCGACCACGAGGACGTTCGCCTGCAGCTCCTCTTTCACACACTTTGTAGCTCTCGGGCTCGGCTCCATGTACCACATAATACATTGCACCCGAGATAGGAGCAACAGCAGACCGACGAACGCAAATTGGCCGGTCATTTTATACTACTACGCTGTTTATTTCACGACCAGGCTTGAGCGATCGGTTGCAAGCTGGACATAGGTACCGACCTAATCGCTATAAGTAGAGTACTTTTATTATTAACCAATTTTTATGTGCCGATGAGCTATAACAGATCACTGCATGGTTATAATACACACGCACGTCAACATTGTACTTGCGATGAGGTGGCACTGAAAATTTCTGCAGAGAGTTCAGAAAGACAGGGACAGAAGACACGCTGCTCGGCTCAGCTCAGCGGCCGAGCGGCGTCGCGTCGTGGCGCGGAACTCGATCGAGAATCGGAGGGAGAGATGAGGAGAGAGAAAGCGAGGAGCAAAGTATTAAGTGAGAGCAAGTGAACGGATATGTGATCTTACATATGAAGTACATTTTTTATCAACAGCTGCAGGTAAGTGTATCAGGTCGGCCAATGGCCACAATTAAATCTTCACTGATTTCATACTTTTAATATTTTTGATGCTAAAAATAATACGTTCGTCCATATGTAATAAGTGTATATAGTTTCAATGCAGCGAAAGCGCTCTAATTTCCATGAATTTTAAGCGATACAGTTTTTTTCTTCGTGTAAAACTTAATTTTCGTGCTGAGGTAAGTATACTGAACGAAGGACGGGGAAGTGATGAAATTAAATTCAACGAATAAACTTTTTGATTGTTAAATGTATTTACATTTTAATCAACGATATTATACAGTCGATTCGAGAGCGATGTACAATAAAACGTAGCGTTTTAAAAAAAGTTATTTAGATTACACTTTCTCATCAAATTTAACTATAAGCAAAAGCTAAAATGGATATTCAGTCTCTTCTGTCGCGCAGTATAATTTCTTCTTTTATCGATTGTTCTTTCGTCATCGATGTCGGCAGATTGTGGTTCATCAGAGCCGGATTAGCGACTGCTATGATGTTATCTCCACAAGACGCTATCACCTAAAATTACAATTAATTAGCGCATACAATTTTTAAAATTCAGCTTGGAGCTGCGAGAGATAAGTACTTTTTTTTTGTTCTTACTTTCAAATTGAAGTCGTTTTCCTTATCGACTATGGACGATGCATCGTCCTCTTGCATAGCGTTCGATTGTGGGTCCTGTAGAATGAAGAACAAGTCAAGAGTTTATTATTACATACGATCAAGTATTAAATTATAATAATATTGGTGCGACTTACGTGCATCATTTGCGACGAAGCGTGCTCGTCGGTGTCATTGCCTGCAGCATCGTCAGTATCGAAATCGCCACAGCCATCGTCCCACTCGTCGTCAAAGGAAGAGTAACAACCATCCGAATGGTGGTCAAGTTCCCCGACCACTTCGTCGAGAACCAGATTGCTGTTGTCACTGCAAGACTGCCACACTGGACTACAACAATTAAGATCATCGAAAATCAAGGATATAATAATAATATTGCAGGTAAGAAATATGCAATCTGTAATAATATATGCACCTTATGGTCAAGCTTCCGAGCCTCGATACCGATTTGCGCCCAAGTTTCGAAAGCCGACGCCGTCGCTGACGCTTGCGATGGCGATTCTGCTGCATCTGCTGTATCAAATGAGCTTCCGAGTCAACGGCGCTTACAGCTCGGCTGTAATTAAAGAGCCTTATTCGTGTAGCATCCGCCTGGAACATGGACGTATCTGCTACAAACGGTATCGAGCTCTCGATGAATCGAAAGGCCATTTTGTGATGGATATTAATCAATACATACACAATTAATGCAACATGCAATCATCTGTTTATTCATGATTAATACATGTATATATACATACACATACCTACATGTATGTAAGCACATATTGCACCAAAAATTGTACATCTACTTATAAATATATTTACATCAGCTACGATTAATTATATATTAGATATTTACATGCGGTTTATATATCATATGTATGTACATCAAATAATCATGCGACCTGTCAAAAAGCGTCGAAAAAAGCGCTCAAAGCAGCAGCAGCGCATGCAAATGCAGAACACGCGGCAAACGGAAAAACAAACAAAAAACCAAGAAAAAAAAGTGTAAATTAGGTAATTCAAAGTTTCGCAAACGTTACACACACACACACACACACACACAGCAAAGCTTCAGCCAGCATACTTGACCTTTTTCGTTATTTCGCGAAAAGCGAGTCATCCTCGACGACTGCAGATGAGTTTTAACGGAGAGGCGAGAGCTGGTTAGTGGATAAGTAAATAAGTATGTGCAGCAGCATCAGCATCAGTAGCAGCGGCAGCAGCAGCTGGTTCGTGTGATACATACATATACACACGGAGAGATAGAGAGTGCGCTTGCTTGCGATTTTTCAACAATAATACATATGTATATTGCGACTACGCGTGCAGCTGGCGGCGCGGCTGTTTGATCGTTTGTATTCTCTATTTTGGCTGAGACGGCGGGGTGCTAACCTGCTGCTGGGACTGTTGGTGGTTGGATTCGGCGCAACCGTCGGTATTGGCTGCAGCCAAGCCGGAGTCGTCCTCGAGCCTTCGGCGCTTGTTAGCCTCCTCGCCGGCCGGCGAGGAAGTGTCGTCGCCGCCCGACAGGTCGCCGTCGCCGTTCTCTCGAGACGTTCTTCTGCGAAACGATTTTTTGAAGCAGACAAAAAAAACATTAAAATACTCATGGTTATCAATGGCTTTGAAAAAAGCTCTACCATCTGAAAGATTGAGCACTTGTCGGCTTTGTAATAGCATTCGCCACTAACCGGGGCTCCGGAGATGTGCACATTATTGACGAAAACGACTGTTCTAGCTATACTCCACGAGTTAAATTAGCAACGATACCTGATCAACTTTTAGCTCGCAATATTCAATCATTTTCGGGTGACTCGTGTACCATTATTAAAGAAAACACAGGAGTAAAAATAAAAAAAAATGGCACACGTGACGCCAAATTGTATGGCATGTTGTACGCACAACAGCAATGAACAAAGAAAAAACACCAATAACTCACAGAGAACTGCCGGACAGCAAATTTTTCGTGTAGTAATGCCCGGAGTCGCGAACGACGCGTCGCGCGAGCGGAAACAGCTCGTCCCTCCTCGTGAGCAGGGCGGGGACGAACCGGCAGATCTGGGCGGCCGCCTCGTTGACCGACACCTCGTGCAGCGTGAGCGGCTTCTCCGGCCTCCTCTTGCAATCGAAGCGGCCGTAAATCGCCGCGTACTTCCTGATCTCCTCCATCCGGCGGGGCTCGCTGTCCGGCATCGCCATCACCATCTGGGTATATACATGCAAAAAGGATGAATAAAAGTGACTCTGGATCGGTAAGTGTACAGTTTCCACAACCCCCTTACTACTATTTTTTTTATTTTCCCCCCCCCTATCTTTATCGCACATCACAAGTATAGCATGTAATTATTAATAAGCCGTATTAGTACGTTAGGACAACAACAGCTAAAAAAGCAAATAAAACGAGAGGCTGAGTATATATATATAAGAGGAGGAGGAGGAGGACAGCACCTCGAGGTTCCTGCACATCTTCTTTTTGACCCCCGGCCCGGGCGGCTTCGGATTCAGCGGCCTCTGCAGGGTCGCGGCGAGCCTCTCGGCGGCCTCGGCCAGCCGCTGGACCTGGCACTCGAGCAGCACGGGCGTCGTGTGAAAGGGGCCGCCGAGCAGGGTCGGACTCGGGGGCGCCGCCGACGGCCCGCCGGCCGAGTTATTGCTCCCGGGGCTCGGGCTCGTGCCCAGGCTGCCGCAGGAGCTCGACTCGTAACTGTTTCCAGCCTGCAACTCCCCGCTCAACTGTATACATACTTACAACGCATCTACAAACTCCGTGCTGCCTCTATCATCGTGTATAATCATCTCGTGCACGCGCGGCTCTCTCTCTCTCTATCTCTCTCTATTATATTTGTTTTCAGCCGCGCCAAGCTGTATACAATACGCGAGCTTCCACCACAAGCAACGTTAATTGTTAATGTGTACAAGTGTGCAAGTATGTGCAGTAGCGCGCATGCAGTGATATAATAAGCTCTCCAACTGTGCGCAGTATAATCTGTGCACCAAAGTATTTCAACGTCCACACGGACTCACTTGCGGTATGCCGGGGCTGCGGGAGGCGGGACTCGGGGCCAGTTCCGTCTGCGCAGTTTGCTGCTGCTGCTGCTGCTGCTGCTGGGCCCCCCCGGCAAAGTTGAGCGCGGCCGGCGCGTGGTGGTGCACGGGCGGGCTGAGGCTCTTGTGCCGCTGGAGCGGACAGCAGCCGGACGCGGCCGAGAACTGCCCGAGCAGCTGCTGGACGGCCGCCGCGGCCGTGGTGCTGGACGCGGGTAGCAGCTTGTTGGCCGCCGTCGCGGTGCTCCCGAGGACGCTCGGGCCCGGCTGTCTGGTGCTCGGACTGTAGTTGCCGATGCAGGGAAAGCCCAGCGTGGGCGCGGCCGTCGCTTTTGGGACGGTCGCGGGGGTGCTGCCGATGACGCCCGAGCCCGGCGGCGATGGGACCAGCACGGGACTCTGAAACATCGCTGCAGGGGGACGATTTTATTTTTGCACACGATGGTGTTAATTGTTATACACAGGCCGCGCGTCGTTTCGTCGGGGGGAGAGAGAGGAAAAAAAGCAAATCTATGAAAGCTTACCGGGATTGGTCAGCCACTCCTGCAGAGCTTTTTGCAGCCTGCGCACGTGCAGGGGCTTGCTGGCCATGCCGACGAGGGCCATTATCTCGAGGAACTCCTCCTCGCCGGCGTCGCACAGTTGCTGCACGTCGTCGCCGCCTGTTGGGTGTAATTTATGATTACGCTGCATGCTGGTATAATACGCGAAAAATCTCTGTGTCTATAAATAAGGCCTCATCATGAGCATACCCATTTCCAGGAGTGTGTCGTAGTAGCCGAGCAGAGAGGCCCGCTGCATGACTCGGTAGAGCTGAAGTTCGGCTTCGTTTTGCGGCACCGACGTTTGCACCACTGCGATTGGAAAAATGAAAACAACGTAAGCGAGGTTAATAAAAAGAATTAATTAAAAAGAATAAAAAAAAAACGCTGGGACAAAAAAAAAAAAAAAAAAAAAAAAAAAAAAAAAAAAAAAAATCGCCCGAGTATTCGATTATGCGCACAAAATGAATGGGGCAGGTATATGATGTACCATGCCGTTTCGAGAGCCGCTGCCTGTACATGTGACAAGTAATAATGATATACGAAAGTGTCGTTAAATAAATCAAAGCGCAAATAACTCTCTCTCTCTCTCTCTCTCTCTCCGTAGCCGGCGTTTGGCGCATCTGTGCAGTTCAGCAGCAGCAGCTCCAGAGACGAACAGCAGCGAGTGTACGAGGGAGCTAAAGAGCACGTAAGTAGGTAGGTAGGCGGGTGTGCGTATGTGGTTGATAAAAGGTTCGCGGGGCAAAAGAATCGCGGGCTCGCCGCGGCGATGACAAAAAGAGGTCCTGCGCCGGCCGGCCGGCATCATCATCATCATCATCAGCCCGAGAGTGCGCCGCGAGAGGGGGGGAAGAGAGCGGCGGACAGCCGATTAGTTGTTGCAAATTTCGCAGAAGCCGGGGGTGGGGGGGGGGGGGGGGGGGAAAAAAAGTTGCGCGTGCACACACGCGGCCTCCTCCGGATGAGACGAGAGCGGGAGGCAGGGAGATCTCTCGCGTATAAATTAATAGGGGAGAGCGCGCGCGCGTGAGAGTGTATGAGAGAGAGGGAGTTACCTGGTATATATGAGCTGCTGCATACACGAGCGAGATCGAGCGCGAGAATGAAAAAAGAGGTGGGGCAGGGACGGGGAGAGAGAGAGAGAGCCGGGTAAAAAGAGGGATCGGTTTGCGAATCGAAAAAACTGACCGACGCGCGGCTCTTATTACACGCAGCGAGCCTTTACTTTTCTTTGCCCGCCATACCTATATACATGTATGTTATACTGCTTTCACCCCCCCCTCCCCTTCATATACGCGTTCTTGATACCTCTTCGACCTCCACACTCTCACGCGCGCATTACAAGAGTTATTATAATAACAATGCTTCGGAGACGCTCTCGCGCGGCGTTACATACTTATTATATGTGTGTGTGTGTATTGTATCGCCTGTCCTCTGGCTCGGCTCCTGTAGTCGTCCGTGTATTATGTAAAAAACACGCGCGCGCTATTTCTTCCTCGGCGACAATCGTCCCGCTCCCGCATTCTTTCCTTCCGCTTTTAACGATCTGCCGCAAAAACACTTGCAAGTACTTATAACATAGGTACAACGAGCTACGTTTGATAATACATATTCATGTTGAAAATGTTATTAACTGCCTGTGTATATACGGTATTTGATATAGTAGGGGTTTTTTAGGACGTAAGTGGACAATGGCGTGACCGATTTTATACCGATCGCTCGGCGCAACTTTTGAAAACCGAAGTGGAGGTAATTACGGTCTTTTCATGTTTCTTGATTATATACTGGGTCTTCTGAAAAAGTATCGGAAAAACTATGAGTATCACACGATGATCAGGCTCATCGAGACAAAAAAAATTTTGCCCGATGCAATGCGCTTCCGTACTTTCTAAGATCGCGCCTAACACCCTGGAGAGAATTTTCAATCAGCAACGCATCGGATGAAAAAATTTTCGTTTTTTTTTCCCCAACGAGCTGAATAGTCCCGCGGTGGATTTTTCTCGGGACATTCTCAAAGTACATCGCGGTAACCGATAAAGACCCGCAATATCGGCGATGGAAAAGAAAAAAAAAAACCAAAGTACAGCACTCAGCCGGGAACTTTGCGCAGCGTAGATTTACGAACTTGGGGGAGGGGGCTTTGGCGCAGCCTTTTTTTTTTTTTTTTTTTTTTTTTGCGACCCGAGTAAAAGTTGCGCCGTTAAAAGGACGACATTTTCGGAGCACTGCGGACCGGAGGACGCGCGTTATAAAAGATAGCGAGAGAGTCCCGATGCGACGAGCGCGAGTGAAAAAAGCAGGGGAAACCCGTAACAAGCGTGCGTTATAAGTGTACGGTGTGCTATTATAATGCGGGGTGTATAGTATGCAGCGCGAGTCGTTGGCCGCGAACATTTATATACAGGGTGGATGTATAATACTTGTAACGGTGGGAGGATTCGACGTAAGACATCTGGGGGAGGGGGGGGCAACTCCGAGACGGCGGGTGTTTTTTTGGCCCGCGAGCCAGCGAGATAATACTCAACGGCGAGGGGATGGTCGGAGGAGCTGGTACTATGCAGGGAGAAGAAGGGAAAAAGGGAGGGACAATGGGTTACATAGATCGGCGTGGGAAGGGGGGCAGGAGGAAGAAGAAGCAGGGGGTGGGTGTGCGGTACGATGTATATACATACAGAGCTGAGGAAGCTGCTGGCTATACGAGGGGGCGAAAAAGAAGTTGGTATAAGTGTATAGAGTGGCATGTAAGTAGAGGAAGGAGGAGGAACTCATTTCTTTGTGGGGCTCTCGCGATACTCGACGCGTTTCTCGCTGCTGCTGCTGCTGCTGCTGGCCAGGGGCCGCTCGCTCGCTGCCCCACAAAAACGAGTCTAGTTTCTTAGCACAGCGGTGTATAAGCGACGCGGCGGCGGCGGCGGCACGACGGCGACGGCGGTTAGTATTTCGCTTTTTGCCGGCATTGTAATCAAGGAAGGGTTAGGCGAGTTTTTGTCCCCCTGCTCTCTCTCTCTCTCTCTCTCTCTCTGTCTTGCAGGCATGATCGGAGGCTGCTGCAGCAGTGAGTTGGCCGGCTGGCTGGCCTCCGAGCGAACAAAACATCGGGCAGCAGATGGACCGAGTCGCCGTGGCATGGCTCGTCGTCGCCGCTGCACGCACAATTTGCAGCTTTTTAGGACGCGACCGTCGCTCTCTCGGGGCTTTTTGCGCGACCCCGGCAGCGGCAGGAGAGTCCGCAGTCGGTCCGTCTTCCTTTTTCCTCTCTCTCTCTCTCTCTACTTATATACCCAGTAGTGTGCGCTGCATTTCTGCACGACCGTCGCCAAGTCCGGGTACCGGCGTGCTGCTGCAGTGCAGTATGTATGCGGGATGATGCATATAGAGCGAAGCCGAGCGGCATATAGGGCGGAGCCGGGGGGGGGTGGGGTGGGCCTGATTTTCCCCCCCCGGCGCCCCCCCCCCCCCCCCCCCTCCTCCTTCCCTTTTGGCAGCCGGGGACTGTCTCCTCCTCTATCTCGCCGAGCGGGCACCCCACCGCTGCTGCAACCCCCTAGGTCCCAGGCACCACACCCCTCGATCTCACCCTCTCCCTGCAGTCCACGATGTTGGTCGGGCTCTCTCTCTCTCTATCCCCTGCCATCATCAGCCACGGTATTATACATTGTGCCGAGCTCAAAAAATGGCTGCAGCTCTTTGGATCGCATTTTTTAAAAATGAAGGCCGCATTGTACCTACGCACGCGTGTGTCCCAGATTTTTGCGCACCGGTGCGGCCTCAACGTTGCGTGTACACACCCCTTTCAACCCTTACACCCAACCGTCGTATAATCCACGCTCGGTTTCAACGTACGAAAGTTTCTGTTTTTTTTTTTTTTTTTTCATTGCTGATTCTCCATTGCTTCAGGGTAATGTTATCGCACACGGCGATGGGTAACGGACAGCCGTTGCTGGATGTGTATCCCTCTTTCGTAGGCATGCTTGCTTTGGGAGCACACAAAAAATAGCCTTTCTGCCCGTAACGACTAAACTTTTATCTCGGAGCGCGCAAAAAAATATACTCGAGCGCTTTCACCAACTTCGACTGCTGACTGTTGTTTCGGCTCATGTGTGTGCACAAACATTCTTCGATTTAGTTTTGGGCGTTGAATGGATGACAATTTTTTTTTTTTCCATGCATAGTAAATGAGATAACAATGGCGCTGATTGTGTGAATGTCATGGTATTTTATTATCTCTCAATAGCGTCTTGTTTCGAAAATTTGATGTAAAAACGCATCATCTCGTAATAATATTGATGAAAAGGATATCGTCGCAAGTTTTTTTCAGACGTCATTGCCTTTAAAATTTATTTGTCCAATGCATCGATCAACGGTGTCTTGGAGAAACATATAATTTTCAAACAAAAACAAGGTAATGTATTTTTGAAATAAAATTTCAAGTTACTATATTGACTCTTCGGATGGAGAATGTCGTATTTTCAATACTATTGGACGAAAAAATCGTTTTCGTTTTCTCGGGCAATAAATGTCATTTTTCTCGATTTCTTGGACGAAGAACATCGTAATTTGGTTATTTCCGGTGACATTCTTTCTTCAAATTTTTTAAACAAAAATATCTTTAATTTTTAATGAATGTTTTATGACCCGAACTAGATATGATATAAAAATATATAATAGATACGTACGACTTTGAAGAATATGTTAAATTCGAAATAACATTAAATACACATATATTTTTGATCCGAATATAAATCACTTGTAACTTTTGACGAATAAAATTTGTATTTTTAACTCTATCAATGGTTAAATATGAGTTTGGGTAACAAATAAGCCATTTTGTTCGTCTAAAAAATAGGGGGAATAAAAAAATTCTACTTTTTCAGATAAATAGAGCGTGTTCCATCCGATTGTAATTATTTTAGTGTTTGTTACGTTACTCCATATTTTCGTACGCACAGAAACGCTTTTTGTACTACTATTTAATGAGGTACTGTAAAATTACGTGAAATTACATGACGAGAAGTTTAAATGTTATGTTCAATCTTTCAAAAACCATTATTTATCACCTCTTTACTTTTTAATATTTGGAATACTATAGCTTTTATTAATTTAAAGCAAAATTCACCATGAAAGATCACTGATCTTAGATCAGTGAATATTCTTCGAAAAAGGATGAACTTTTACCAGATTTACTGATTTTACCAGGCAAATAGCATCCACAAATTAAATTAGTTAATTTGTTCACGACTTGGCTTAAGAAATTGCTGTCTCGATTTTGAGTTTTAAAAAAATATCCTGATTCTATGTACAAAAAAAATTTTTCTTAGAAGTAAATAAAGCGAATTCAGTTTATTTTATTTTTTTTTTTTTTTCAATCATCCGCAATCAAATAAATTTTTGTGCAAACAGATTTCTCTTGAGCCGAATCGATAAATAATCAAACGGAATATCAGTGAAATAGAAAAAAATTACTGATTTTCCATTAAACATTATTCGATAAAATTTTAATGACACATCAGTTAAACTTATATTTTCACTGATTTTTTCAGTGCGACAATCAACAATTGGTTCGCAACGGTCTAATTCTTTCTGTTCCAATGAGTGAATACTCACCGATTCAAGTAAAATAATAAAGTTTAATAAAAGTTTTAAAGAAATGCCAATTTTTCCGTAAAAATCAAACGCAAGCTTGCCTTGTCATTAACAAATCTTCCACTAATCGAGTAGAGCATGATAGTATCACCATGGCTTTGAAAACTAGGGCTTCACAAGAGTTAAAAGTAATCTTAATATTGTATTGAATTTCAAGACAATATTCAAAACAATAAGTTGGATCAAATTTGCAAGACAATACTACCAATACAACTTTTACAAGAATATTGTCTTGACACTAATTCTTGGTTTTTCATAGGCAGATCGTACGAGTAACAAAAATAATTGAGGTAGTCAGTTAAATTGTTATCATTACGCAATAATGTTAAAATTATTAATTAAATATGACTGAGCTATAAAATCTTGTCGTTCATAGAAAGACAGACAATTTTCTGACGCAGTTAAACAATCAACACCAGTTTGTCTTTTAAAAAACATGTAAATAAAATGTCCAAGTTGGCTGGCAATAAATTGAACGATTAATTTTATTTATGTTTCAAGTTTTGATATATTTTCTAACAATTTCATTATTTTAATAGTATATAAATTTTGAAGAGCGTAGATGTGATTTTTTTCAAATAATTTTTTTTTGTTTCTTAAAACCAATTATTATTTATGGAAAGCATTTTTTTTGTCGAAATCATTTGAGTAAAATATTAACTGCATTATTTTGAAAAGATAGTAGGACACGTTTGCAAATGTCGTTTTTTCCTAAAGCTCATTTTTTATTTAATTAAATAAAAAAGGCAATAACACGACTGTTTATTAAATAGAATACCAATTGTACCAATGAAAATTTTTGCTAAATTATTCGACAAATCCAAGACAATACAAGACATGTTTGACTCAAGCCCAAGACAAAATCAGTTTTTTAAATATTTTTCAAGAGCAATAAAAAATTTTTTAAATAATGAAAACAGAAACATCAAAGTTTTTTGTGACATTTTTAGAATATATTGGTGCGTTCGATCACCATAATCGTTTGTTTGTGCATTCTTTGCTGATCGTACGGTCGCCCCTATGTTCTAGTATATTTGCATAATTTATACACCCTATAACCCTTTCTGTAGTACTATACTTAAATGTATTGGGAGTGACCGGACGATTTGCAAACGATGAGCAAACGAACGATGATTTACGCACCTGTTCATACATACATTATAGTTAATAAAACCCATATTCTTGATGGTCTATTTTTACTTCCAAAATGTTTAAAAGATAATCATTTAAAAATAAATAAAAAAAAAAAAAAAACATTTGTCCAAGATTTTATATGATTAGGGCCTGTGTATTTGAAATATCCAACCCGGGAGAAAGTTCGAGTTCAAGGAATATTTATATTATTGACAATTAAAGAGGGCCTTTGTTGTTCTTAAAAATAGTAGTATGCCAATAAGAGTAACCGAAAAAATTATATACTTATTTCTTGGACGACCTGTAGTTATCTTGATTATGATGTGTATTACTGTAATATTCAAATAATTGTCTATTTTTTGATGATTTCGTAATTTGTGTATTGATACATCATCCAGACAGGATAATAATTTTATTGATAAAAAAGTTCTCTTAAATTATTCGATTTTAATTAACTATAATGCTTGTTTTTTTTTTTTTCAACAGAATATCTAACAATGACTATTTGTGATTAGCTGACAGGCATGGTTCAGTCAGTAAGTAGTGTAAGTGTTTCGAAAATGAACTTTAGTGAGAGTTCGAATCACATAAAATATGTACTGTATATAAAGGGACGGCAGTCGTCGTTATAGAAACGATGAGTAAAATGTGAATCTGTTGCATTTGAGTCTGACTATGTGGGCTGAACAAAGTTTTTTTTTCTATAAAAACTGCCATCATTTATTTATAACTGCATTATTTTTGGGATCAATATTTTTTCTTGGGCATTTGGTTCAAGAAAACTACCTTTAGTCTATTGAAACCGAATAGCAGAAGAATGATGTATATTGCAGAGAAAATGTTTGTTCGCCGAAATGATGTGTCAGTGATTAAATGAATTGATTGAAAATGTAGAAAAAGTTATGATTTACCGCATATAAGATGGATCATAATTATTATAAGATTCAGAGCGAGAACCCTGGGGTAGAGAAAGAGGAGCGATCGCTCAAAGCGCCAGGTGGCAAGGGGTGCAAAAATGCCAATGGCAATTTCGAGCGAAAAGTAAAATTTGCCAGGGTCTCACAGGCTTGTAGAATAATAATTAAAGCGTTGTATTTTCAAACACTCGGACCATCTTTCGAATATTATAAACTATTACAGTAACTGCCCTTCAGCAAGGTAAGTGCAGTATTGAAAAAAAAATTAATAAAAATACATCATAGATAAATTTCCCACTACTAAGGCAAGAAGGGTACATTTTGTTCGAAACAATTCGACAACTTCAACATCAACTCCTTCGATAGGATATTAAAACTCAACGCACAAGTCTACTTGCGGAAAAACTCCTGTACGCACGTTGACGGCTCTGCCATAGCGGCAAGAAATTCCATTCGAGCCACGTCTCACATTCGTCGTCGATCATCACTAGAAAAGCAAAAACGGTTTTCAGCCATTTTTTTTCCCCCTCAAATATCTGCGTGAAAAAATCAGCGTTGATCATCGCTGTTTACCGCGATCGCATCGGCGACCTGCACAACCGACTTTGGCCAGCAGACCCATCCCCCCCCCACCCCACCGCACCCCCCCGCCTAATGTTTTTTTTTTTTTTTTTTTTTTTTCGTTCATCCTCCTTCCCCAAACGAGTTCACGCGCGGTGTGTACACCCCGTAGACTGCACGTACGAAACTACCGCGAGGGAAAAAATAAAAGGCATCGGGTCCTCGCACACTCGTTAACGCGGGGCAACGCAATAATAAGCGCACAGCACAGCTGATCGTCATTTATGTCTCCAGTGTCTTATATGTACGCCCTGTACGCTGCGGTACACTCCAGGAGGAAGGAAGGAAGGACGGAAGGAGCGCTGCACGCGCGCGCGGGCCCGCATGAGTTTTTTGCTGCTTTTCCGAACGAGAGATATAATCCCGTGGGGTGATGCGCTTGCGTGTGCCTGAAAAACACGTACTTATAAAACTCACGGGGACCGGGCCGCCGGGCACCCCGTGAACGCTGCTGCGCATCAGGTATTTATACGTATATACATGTATACATGCGTGTAGTGTCGCTCGCTGGTCACCCTTTGTGCTCCGTTCTCTCTCTCCCTGCAACCCCCGGGCCCTTGCACACCCTTTCGCCGCATATGCAAATCAGGGCCGACGGCTCGCTGTGTCTCTCACAAGCATTATCCCGTAAGATGGAAAAAAATAAAAAATCTTCCCATGCGGCAGCAGGGGCTACTAACTACTACCTTATATATACATGTATATATATATATATATATATACATATGTGGCTGCAGAGGCCGAAAGGCGCGATAAGACAAAAAAACAAGCAGGTAGACAACGCGCACGTATACGTACGTATATGTATACGTGAACGGGGTGGTGGGACACCCTCCTTCTCTGCACGATGGCAGTGTCTTAAGTACACCGCGTCTCCCTCCCGCTTCCTAATGCACGTATACACACCGATTACACAGATGATGGGCAAGTCGTGCACACGGGGGAATCTCTCTCCCTCCTTCGTTGGCTTTGTTTCTTTTTTTGTCCACTCGCCGTAATTTATGCAGCTGCATTCTAATTCTCCCGACGATATATAGGCAGACTAGGCTCCTTCGACACTATTGAGAGATAAGCATGGTCGCGTGTGAATGTAATACTTACTTGCGGATGTATAATTGTCATCATGAATTTTCATCCGACTTGTTACGATTGAACTTGAGACAGTTGTATTTATACAATAGCATGAAAGTGACGAATAAATGTCCATGGTGTTTATTTTCGGTGACACGATGGTGAAAAACTGTCGGATTTCGATACGACTGATTGGTAATGAGATCGACACGAACATTACAATTCTCTTTTTTACGTGCGAACTGTATACTTGATTTCTCGCTTGATTATTCGATTGTTTCAAAGTCCGTAAAAATACAAACAAACGAATTCTACAAATTTTGATCGACCCTTATTACAGTCATTTTGAAAATGTAAATTGATAAAAATTCATGTATTCGATGATGATGATGCTGACGATTGCTCCGTCAACCAGAAAATGGGACACCAACAGTTGTACTCAATATAACACGTCGTACAAGAATCGTCCAGTCATCATCAAAGACGAAACGGGGATAACGAACGCCCCGTGAAAATCCGGCGGATCTGCGATTTGCATAATCGAAACGAGCTATATACCCGCGATGATAAAAGCAACGGGACGCCGCGTACCGCGTGATGACGACGCGCAGTATGTGTACGCAAGTGGTGGAAAAGAAAAAAAAAAAAAAAAAAAAAAAAAGAACGAGGACGGTGGCGGCTCGTACGGCGCGAGAGATAAAAGCAGATGCAAAACGGAGAGCCGCGATTTTCACCGTCGAGAACATTTTCCCAGGCCCCGCTCGTTTATAGGCGCGCGCGTCCGTGAGTAACCTATATATATATATATTATAATACACCTGCAGCAGCACCCCGGCAGTCGACCGTGCGCAAAGTTGAAAATTCGCTCCGGGGAAGCAAAAAATCGCAAAAAATGCGAACCAGGGACTGCAGCTCGTCCTCCGCCAGAAGTTCGGGTCTATCGTACACACACACCTTTCACCAGAGCACCTAAGATTGCATTGTGTATTGTACTGCGCATATATATATACACATATACGTGTACCGATCTCGGCGCACACAAAAAAAAACAACACCTCTCCCCGTCCGAGCGCGCGGCGAACGGGGTGTGTGTAGGTAGCCGAGAGAGAGAGAGAGAGAGAGAGGACGAGCCGGCCGGCGGCTCACCTGCCTCTTGCGCTCCTCGAGTTTTTTACTTCCGCGGAGGTGCAGGCGGCAAAAAACTGGGCAGTCGAAAAAATTAATTCATTCACGATCCCTCTTCTCCCTCGTGGGAAAGCTGATGGCGTCGCTCGTGTGCTGGCTCTCTCTCTCTGTCATTTCGTTTCTCTGATGGGGCTGCTGATTGCTCCGGTGGCATCGGTGTCTCCTCGTTTCGGCGGAGTTGGCCGGTCGGGCTTGCTCTATGCATATACTTATGCGTCGTTGATTGCGTTTTGGAAAATTCGATCTGTTGTTCCATGAACTTTACGTACGTTTGTGCAATACACGTATGTATTGATGAGCTTTTGAAAAGCGACCAACCCAATTTATTATTACCGATGTTCGACCGGCTTCGTCGAGTCGGATACGATTTTTCACCTTGAAAGTTGATGCACGAAGGCTACAGGATGTCAAACATCCTGTCACGGATTCAGCGCATTTATGAGCGCGTTAATCCCATATAACCCAAAAATAGAGCCGGGGAGGGGGGGAGGGGGGGATGACTACGGACACCGCGAGGGCGCTCGCACTGCCGTACTGTTCCACTAAGGGCGGGGAAGTGGGCCCTAAGATACTCATACAGAGCGAAGCTACGCGGAGCGCTGTCGTGGTGTCCGTAGTCATCCCCCCCCCCCCCCCCCCCCCCCCCCCCCCCCCCCCCCCCCCGCCCCGCCGTCCCTCCGGGGC
>JAPYYV010011795.1:0-12557 GCA_030522625.1 Copidosoma aretas | reverse complement strand
CTTTTGCAATCATCACACTGTATGGTAAAAGTACTGTGGAGACCACGTCGTTTTTCCTTCACTGCTTTTTTTAAATCCAATAAATGATTGCACTGGTGAGATGTCAAATCCTTTGCTAATTCCTTCATATCAACGATTCTACAGCCTTCTAAAACATCGTTTTTTTTTTGGGCCTCCCACTTTACTTACCTGACTGAAAAGTTTTTTTTTTTTTTTTCTTTTTTTTATCGCTCCTACATGCTTTTACGGCTTCGTTTTTTTTTTTGTCTTCCCACTTGACTTACTTGACTGAAAAGTTTTTTTTTTTTTGCAGCTTCCATAGCATATAACTTTCTTTTCCTTGTTTCCACATTTTTTTTACAGCAAATTTAACTCGATATTTGTAAAGCTCGTCTTGCGGTTTCGACATTTTACTAATAATCATTAAAAACGAACATAATCCTCAACAACAAAAAGGTACGAATCGCAAACATTTGTTTACAGCAAGCTTTCTCCCTCTCTGCAGTCTGCAGTTACATTAAGCGACGTTGCCAAGTCTTCGCGCTCGCTCACGTATACGTGTATTCGTGTTCATGTACACATCACTATTCATGTGTGTACATTAGTGGTACTCAAACATTTTGCGCTGCGTCACATGCGCTCACACACGAGCCACCGCATCGAGAAAATGTGAACCACCCAGTTGGATCAACTACCTTAAAGGTGTTTTTATATCTGTTGTATGTGTCCCACTCATATAGTATTTTTTGCATCATCTTCTTTTTTATGTCCATAAATAAGACTAAGCTTACATTACTGTTTGTGCAACACAGAAAGCATTGCTCTTCTTGGGAGGTCCTCAGTGAGTTTGCCCTTCCTTCAAATGAGTAGATACTGCAGTTTCTGCTGCTTGCTGTCATCGGAACCACTTTTGGCGAGCTCTTCTCCCTCTTTCTCACTTCTTAGCCTAGTACAAGACTATCGATATCCTTGAGATACACCTGAGTTGCTTCAACCAACATGACATACACTTTTAAGTATAGTTCACTTATAGTGTTCGCAGGACGTGGAAGTTAATAGTTGACTATAACTTTAGAGGACAGGTGTGAATCCCAGAAGAAGCGATTTATCCTATCGATAAGCGTGTTTACATGCTTTGAAGTATGAGAGAGAGACAAAAAGTTACGCCAATCAGTAAGTGGCAAAGAATTTAATTGCTGTAGATGTTTACAGCTGAACCGATAACCTAACATTAGACTTTCATTGAAAAGTTCTTGTAATAAGAATCAAGAAACAACGACGCAGCATTACTTGATACGTTCCGGTAAAGATTACACTTAAGAATAATATAGAATGGTTGTGGTGTAAGTTAATAACAGAGTATAATTTTAAGAAGCTGTGGTTTAGACTAGCTAGTCTCATTGTTAATTTTATTAATTTATTACAGAACAATTTATAATTATGTCATAATAAATCTGTCTTGTGTTTTAACAAAAAACGTTATACAACGATAATAATATTATTAGTACAAGCAATATAAATAATTATTACTATCCTCGAGAACTCACACATGAAGTGTACGCATGTACGTACATAATGCATGCATACATTCATACATACTAAAGGTATATAAATGTTGGAACAGCATACATTGTGACATATACTACGTGTACACATTTAGGTTGAAGTAATCGAATACTGACATATGCAAGTGCAATGTAAGATGCACTCACCGTTTATGCACATACTGGTGACATATACATTGATTCAGTATACATGTATGTGTACGTGCATTGTGAAATTACTATATTCTCGTGACTTATCACGTCGACTCAGGATGTAACATTACAATAAACCTATTGCGTTATGGCACTATATCAAAAGTTACAAGTGTCTAGAAAGTGTGCTACAAATCAATGATATTCACTATTATTTTCTAACTTATATGATTATAACTAAACTATATTTATTTTCTGCGCGCGGGTGGAGAGGGGCGGCGCGGCGGGGGGGTGCGCGCGGGGGGCGCGGGGAGGGGGGGGCGGGGGGGGGGCAGAGGGCGTAACAAGAAAGGCAAATTTATGTTTAAATATGTAAAAATACCACCAGTTTATTCCTTCAAACTATGCAATATGGGGAGATGTATAGAGCAGTTCCGTCTGTTGGCAGGGCCCCCAATGTTCAAGCGCCCCGCAAGCAACACCAAATGACTTGCATCTCAAGTAAAAAAAAACTTCTATGATTTCATACTCAATAGAGGCCGAAGGCATGTTTCATAATAAGAATTAATTACTTCTTAGAAGTTAAGATCACCCACCTCGAGTCTATTTAATATTTGAGGATATTAAGTTCTAAGGTGATGTGTTTACAGACTTTGGGTTACTTATGACAATAAAGTGGTTTATTATCTTTTATATTTATTTTTGAAAAGGAAAAAGTTTAAGTTTATAATTGTATAGTAGTCAGACATACTGTCACGAGTCTCTCGTAAAAGTTACGCAAAGCACGAGGAAGAAGAGAGCAACAAATCCGAGTTTCCCTGCAGAAAAGCGTTGCCAAGTCACCGTAGCTTCCAACCCTGCGGGCAGCCTAGACTTGAAGCTGCCGTCACTGCCACTTCTAGGAGCTAATATCGTTGCCAGTCAGTGTCGCTAAGTGGCCTAGTCACCACAGCTCCTTTTCTCGTGGACGGCCTAGACGAGGCGGACGGGCTGCCGTGCCGTCGCCACCGCTTCCAGAAACTGACCTTGTCACCGGTTAGTGTTACCGACTAGCCACGGATCCTACTCCAGTCTTCTTGGACGACTCAACCGATGACGGACTACCTCTACTACCTCCATTCATAGCCGTTGACCTTGGTGCCACTTTTTTTCGCCGATGTGCAGAGACTCCTGCTCATATCCTCTGCATGGTGGCTCAAGTGTCGGGCTGTCATCACCGCCACCACTACCAACTGTGGCTAACCTTGGTGCTACTTATTATCACTAACAACTCTGACAGGAGCATCCGCACAATCCTGTGCCCTCCACCGCAGCACACCACCAGCCTGATGCTACCCTTGATTTTTGATGAGGTGCTGCTTCTACTACTAACTTTGGTAGTGCCTCTTTCCGTTTTTATCTTGTCATCTTGTCATAGAATATAACCCCGCAGCGCCCTGACCATGATGTCCTGACAAAATACCACGCTGCTAGTGGAAAGCATGATTGTTCTGCTTTTTCTTCTATGGCCGATGTTACTACGGGCACCAAATCCTAATGAGCTGCCAATGTGCTAAATTGCTGACATACAGCGTTCTGTTTCTACCATTGACACTGATACCAAGGCTCCCAATGTGAAAGGCCTGGTTATGACACCGCGCTGCCACTTACTCTACTCATGCTACTTCCACAATGACATACTTGCATAGAACTTGAATTATCATTGAAGTACGTTTTACATTTTTGAGAAATACAATCTCCGTAATGCATATAAGATCTTGTATGTTTGATAATTACGTTACAAAATCATTGAAAATTTTATTGTTAAATTATCTACAAGAAATATATCAGTGTTGAGCAGCTACACAATTAATAACTGAATTCTTTACATCATTTCTAGTATTGTATCCTGCATAATAACGATACTGGCATGGCAGACATGGCTACACTGGCCACACGCTATATGTAGCAGTGCGTGCACGCACACCACGTCCGTGGCATTCTGTCCTCGCTGTCATCCAAATCCTGTAGCGGCAGTGTATGCATACACACCGTGTCAGTGGCGTCCTGCTCATGCTGTCATCTGGTTTCTGAAGCGATACTGTATGTCCGCTTGTCTTGTATGTTCTTTTACAGAGATGGTATGTACAGTTGCACCACATCCGTACAGAAGCTGCGTGACGTATACAATTGATGTTTTTGAAAATAATAATATAGTAATTTTATAATATATGTGTAATTACGTTTGCTGTGTTATGAAATTAGAATAAGAGCGTCCAAGCACTGTGGGAAACATGTAACCATTGTATTGGTTTCGCATGCACGGCAATATGTAAGAAGGTGATCGGTTGCGATCGGATCCTCCAGGGCTGCTTGTGCTTTGGTACTACAATAAAAAAATGAAAGACGGGCACAAGGGGACTAAATTTTTCTCTTGCGGACGTTAGCCATAAGGCAATCGAGTATTTAAATGATAAATTGCGATGCTTAGTAATTTGGATTGATGTATAACTTTTCAATGAATACCTAAAAGCAAATGTGTATACTTTTATGTTTATTTGGAGACTATGTTGTTACTCAAAGTGTTTACTGCAGGAAGCAATAATTGATTGGAGAGATAGCTGTATTGGGTTAATCTAAAATGAAGTCCTCTCTAGCAACAGACCCTTAAGCAAAAAACTGAGCCATTAAGTGAGCCCACAGACGTAAGGATAAAGAATAAGTACAGTATCTGTGAAATACAATTCGTACAAATATGTATTTAAATCCTTATTAGTGAATTGGAAAACAAATTAGCGTAAACTAAATAATACTTGTAACAAATTGTATGGTACAAACCCGTAGTGTTTGAACAAGGGGGTGGATCTTACGGATAGAATAAGTGTGTATTCAAATGATAGAATCATGCGATATTCTTTCACTGTGTAGATTGATAAATCTAAAATTGTAAAGTGTGAAAAAGCATTAATATTATAAGCGTTCTCAAGGAAATCTTGAATTTGTTGATATCTGGTTAAAAAGACGACACATTTAGTAATATAACTGTTGACCCTTGAAACTAGTAGTTCTTCTGTCTCCAATATTTTGCTCATCGATGTACATTTTGATAATAGTCAACAAGTTGTTGCTTTTCTTTTCCTGTGTGCACGTCTAACATTTTATTGAAATAATTTTGATTCTTTTTACTTTATTTCTTACTATTTTATCTTATCTAAAACATTTCATGTTATTTATTATTTATATAAATTGTTCTTCAATTTTTTTACAAAAATTATAATTTAAAAAAAAAATATATTGACCTAATTTATCATGATAATTACCACCTATATAAATAAAACAAATTTTTACACTGTAATTAAAATGGTTTGATAAATTTAATTTAATTTTCTAAAAAATTGACTAATAGTAACTATTTTTAATTCATTTGCTAAAAGAAAGAATGTGTTTGCTAAATGGTCGTTTATATGTATACATAAATATAAATTTTTCAATTATTAGTAATAATCATTCAAGAAGTAATACGAAAAAAAAGTAATTGAATTAAATAAATCAATTATTATTCATTTGTTAGAAGAAAAAACAAAATTGTATAAATCATAAATTTATTATACATGCAAATTTTAAAATGATTACATTTACTATTTATCTGAATAATATGTATTTACATACACAATAATATATAATTTATTATAATCATAATTATTATTATTCATATATTGTAAATATAATAATCGTTGATATTAATGCCACAATTCACTTTGATTATTTTATGTATCAATCATAAATTAAACATAAGTCACTGTATAAAAAATCAGAAACTAAGATGTCGATTGTCTTGTAAGTGGCAGCTACCTCCAACATGAGGCAAGTACCACAACTTGTGGCAGTGGTGCTACTTGACACAGGTGGAAGGTGGCTGTTAGTTACAAATTGACGTTTTAATTTCTGCTGTATTTCATAGCAGAAAACCACGTCATTTAAACATCTATCTGAAGTGTACTACCCTACATGAATATAGGGACTAAATTTCTTTACTGCTCAGTGCTATAAAAATTGAAACGATGATTTTTATTTCACAGCTACCTCCAATATGTAGTGTGTGACGTGCTTAGTTATGACCCTCTAGAGCACATTTGGGTCGTCACGGACCGAGTTCAACATCTCCTGAGCAATGTTAACGCGATGCTGTTTTTGGTCGAAATTGAGCCATTTCAGCACGAATTTCGCGGTGACCCGACTCATTCTTAAATTATTCGTAAAAATCGAATGGCATGAGTCAATCGACATGTTTGGATCCTTAGCAACTTCTCTAACGGTCATTCGTTGATTGGCCAGTACTATTTTCTTCACTTTATCAATGTTGTCGTCTGTTGTTGACGTGCTCGGGCGTCCGGCACGCTGTCCGTCGTTCACGTCTTCTCGGCCCTCTGAGAACATTTTGTAACACCGATAAACGTTGCTTTGGTCTAAGGTGGCTTTACCATATGCCATAGTGAACATTCGGAATGCGTCCGCATACTATATTTTGTTTTTCACACAAAATTTGGTACAGATTATTTGATACATTTTTTGGAATAGGTAAAAATCGAAGACGAGTTGAAACACATCCAAGCTCAACAGCTGTCAAAAATTAAGTAAACATTCAAAATTGCCGACCGTGTCAGCATAAGTAAGGGATATAAGTACCGATATTATGCTACAAAAAAATCAAAAATCAAATATACGTGGCCCGCGGAAATCATAATTTGCTATACTTTTGGAACAGACCTTGTACGCATGTCTTTTACGCCTGTTGTGCGTGTATGCACGTTTTTTACTAATTATTTACAAGTTTACGTCTTTTATGCCTTTATGTGCGTAAACGCACGCATTACACTAATTTTTTTCGTGTGTATGCACGCCTTAAACTCACTTTTTGCGCGTGTGTGCATGTCCTTTACGTCTTTACCCGTGTATGCGTATCTTTCACGTCATTTTTGGGCGTGTATGCGAGAGTTTAACTCATTTTTTGCACGTGTATGCGAGCCTTTTACTCATTTTTTTCGCATGTAAAAATAGCTTCTCCGACTTTTAACGCGTATATGCATGTCTCATAAGGTAAATTCAGGTACCGAGGGATACAAAAATTATTTAAGGTAACTCGTTACAGCGTAAAAACCAGCGAAAAACACCTATATTTTTGAAACATAAACATTATCCTAAATCCACAATAACTTATCTATGTGTCCTTCAGTACCACGTAAGTGTATAATTCCTTCAGCCTTCGTGGGACATCGTATGCACTTTTCTGGGAATAATTTAACAAATATGTAAGTTTTTTTGTACTTTTAAACGTCCCGGTGCATAGCCCAAGTTCCGATTCAATACCCAAGTCACGTTTTGTAGGCTTTAACACTAATACTTAAATCTACACATCTCCCACTCACATTGTCAGGTGTAAAAAATACCTAACTGATCATTAAAGTTGTACATCGACTGCGACCACCTATCCAGATTGTCATCTTGTCCAATGTTGCTTGGATTCGGTAATCAGCTAAGATTCTGTTCCACTACTTAACAAATGTACCGGTAGGGCCACATGTATATGAATGCGAACCTGTACAAAAATTCTTTTTTATTTTTTTCAACTGCAGAAGATGAGACATTTGAGGAAAATGCACAATCGTGTCAAATAAAGTTAATGAATATAACTTCTACAGCTAATGAAGGATCACGTATTAGTAACTGCATCAATTCATTACAACTCGAAAGTCCATAGAGGGTAATCAATTTTAAGTGGTATTGATCTTATTTATTATCTTGTCAGCACTTTATGTATGGATAAACTAATAAATTTTTATCATTAAGTATAAAAACTTTGGTGTAAATTGATGCTTGATCCACTAATACAATTGTTTATGGAGTATTATCTTAGTGTCATACGAGCTAAAACGATTCGTGAATGTGGCAAGAACAGTAGGACTAAATCGAATAGCACTTACACAAAAGAGAATATAATTTATTGCTTCAACTAAACTATTGTAAATTTCTCCATTGTCAATGAAAAAGCGACTTTATTTTGATTCTTTTTTCTACAATCTATCATTGTCTTTATAAATTTTTTATTGTTAATAACCAATATACGAAACTTATATGTAACTCAACGAATAATATTTCAGAAGTATTGATCAAAATTGAATGCGTTGGAATATGTGGATCGGATGTACATTACTTAGTACATGGCAGAATTGGAAACTTCATACTTAAGGATCCAATGATCATTGGACATGAATCCTCTGGAACTGTCATCAAGCTTGGAAAAAATGTGAAAAGTTTACAAGTATGTAGGATCTAATAATAATTAGTATTCATACTAGTGTTCCATATAATACAGTCACTGACAATAGCAATTTCCATTATCTACATACTGTACAACATAGCTAAATAAATTTTGTTAATTTCCTTAAAGTCGAATTATTCTAAAACAGGCCATCAAAAATAAACTAATACAAGTTCATTTATTTTTTGGCAGATTATAGAAGGTTTATATACAAATTGATGTTTTGGAATATTTTTTTTTTATTTTTAAACTTTTTAATGCGGTGAGAAAGCCATTTTTAATTTCTATTTTCATTATTTGCTATACTTCCGTCAATCATGTACGAAAATTTGACATAATATTATTAGAAGGTTAAGAAAATGTAGTAAAAAAAATATACATCTCTACTAAAAAGTTTAACATAGCTGTAAACACTTTTCTTTGCAATAAACAAATAAATATTTCACTAAATCTATTACAAGTTTAAAATTCCATTCAATACACTCTTATTCTGTAAACTATACATTACTCATACACGCCAAAAAATTTTTATGCACTTTATCCGAAAAAAGTAACACTGTTTTTACACTGATATGGATACGCGAGACCACGGTTGGCTGATATCGTATAAAAGGTATACACAATCTTCAATCAAATAGTTCGCATAATTATTGCGTAACTATAGCGATGATGGAATTACCATTACTTTCACAGTTGTCGTTTCTAAGCAGCTTGAAAAAATCTTATTTTGAGGGGGAATTTGAAATAAGTGGGTTGTAGCAATAAAACTTTTTTGTTCTATTGATAGTTTTAGCTGTAGTAATACGTTTTTCCGGCCTATTTCTGTGATGTTAATATTACACAAGTGTACAAAAATAAAGAATAATTATCCGAAAAAAAACTTTTGCTCATTGAAACATTACATGTGTTGAGACAATGGTTCACTCTGTAAACTAGAGCAGTATGCTTCTTTGAACAAAACTACCAATACCATGGGTATTTTACGCAATCGTCGCCAGTAACCAAGTAGGGTCGGGTTCTACCTTACCGTCAGGTTGATAAGCAAACTTCCTATATTTTACTGACTCTGTGTTCCGTAATCTGGCCAGTAAAACAGCAGACGATACGTGAATGTCATAGGAATTTTAGCACATTCACGTGTCATCTGCTGTTTTACTGGCAAGATTACGGAATACAGTGCCAGTAAAATATAGGGAGTCCGCTTATCGACCTTACGGTAAAATAGAACCTGACCCTACTTGGTTACTGGCGACCATTGCGGAAAACACCCCATAGTAAGCTCCTATTATGTGGCCAGTGGCAAAAAAGGGATACTCTGCTTTGATGCAGATTCCTTTTCATGATGTATCAAGTTTAAAAAATTTATTTGGTTTTTATACTGCAAGACTGCGATATCAGAATAATAAAGAAGCCTTTTAACGTTCTGCACACAAAGTTTCTTTTTAAACTGTATTATTCTCTAATTGTAAAGATGCACTTCAGTGACATTGTCATTTTCGTACTTTAAAAAAACAACAAAGTAAAGGTGACGTACATTGCTATTTTTTTGGTACTCATATATAACAAATACATGCAATGATGCTTAAGACCCACATACATGTTAAGATTGAATAGCACTCTGTACATAAAAAGAGTAGTTGTTAAAGAATCGAAATTGACTAAAAATTTTATATGGCCAAGTGCCTAATCATAATAATTTTTAGTAGATAAGTATAAATTTTGAATACATAAATTTCAAAACGTTTTTTATACTGTGTTTTTGCAAAGTATTTTTTTACAGCGTGAAGAATCCTCCTATAGCTGGTCGATTGTAACACTTTGATAAATGATGATCTGCAGTTGGATTCAAACGAATTATAGCATGTAAGAAATATTGATAGGTAGCTTAAAATCTAAACTTTTTGCCAACACATTTATTTTTCAGCCTTCTCTGTTCAAACCATATATTCTCATGTACTTTACGTAAATAACAGCTATGTCTACCTTCAGATCTGACCAGGATACAGTGTTAAGTCCTTAAAGCTGTAAAAGCTGACAGAGCAATATCTGAAAGGTAGTATTCTCTGACTTCGTCTATAATATCATAACTTAAAGCTCGTCCTTTGGCTGTTTTCAGCATATATACAGTATCTCTTTTTTATTGCGTAGTTCTTTAGATAAGCTTACCGTATGTCTACTAACCTCTCATTCCTTTGGCATTCTTTAAGTGAACCACTCCACAGAGACCATTGCACAAAGAACAATTTTTGGCTATTCATTAATACACGTGACTTGGCAAATTCAACATAACTAAGTTAACTATTGCAATTAATATCAGTAAAAGCCCTTAAGCCATTTCTATTAATAAAACTCCTGGAATCTTATTTAATTTGGTTAGCTGAACAAGATCTTTTTTTCACAGTCGCTATTTCTACAAAACACATCAAACAATTCAAATTAACCTATAACGATTGGTCGTGCTCATCTGACAGTGTAATAGTCAGATTTTCAAATTGTTTTGTTCTTTTTTCTTCAAAGAATTACAATTCGTTGGTGGCGGTTTGATCATAAAAACAAGCAGACTGATACAAGTAATGCAACAAATGTAACTTTTCACATGTTATGCACGATTTTTATTTGCTTATGCACAGCTTGTCCACACTCAACATTAGGGCTCCAAGTATACCGGGACATGCAAGGCGGGGAAATATAACTTTAACGTAACATAGTGCTAGAAATATAATGCTGTTTGGAGATATAATTTAAAATATTTTTGAATTAACGGCACTGCCACTAAGAGCACTGCCCAGAAATCAAGGGTCTTGTGTAGTTTTGGAACAAGTATCGCAATGGAGATTGCAAAACAGCGTTGATTGAAATCCTTAATTTCAAAAAGTTATTTATAGATTCGTCTAAGCAATAATATAACTACCAAAGCCCTTGATGTAATTTCTCTACGTTAGATTTTTCTACAATGCTCCAAATCTACAGTTGTAATGGTGATAAATATATATTCATAAATACATATTCATAGTTTTGCTAGGAAATCGAAGTCGTCCCTGAACAATACTGACTTGGTAATTCGTGACTCGTTGAGATTTTAATTAAGTGTCGAAGTACAACTGAAGCAAGTATGAAGTCCAAAACATCTGGTCAGCACGTATTGCTCTTCGAGGAAATGTAACTCCTCGCTTACCCTAGTTGTGAAACCAAAATTTTCTGCTGGGCCTTATCTTATATATTGCCTCTGCGCAACGTTTTGGTTCAGTATCTCGCAACCGCTTATCAATTGTAGATATTTCTTTCTAGATTTCTTTACCTTATCTTTTGTTGTTGATGAACTATTAAATATAATATTAATGTAAATAGAGTTTAAGTGTATCGTAATTTAATGAAGAGAATATCAGATCTATACTTGAAAAAAGATACTTTAAATTATTGTAGGAGGAAACAAGAAAAATGTAAATTATACAAATATAACCAGAATATATACAAACAATGAAGAATACATACAAATTATACGGACATATGCAAATTACAACCAGGAACAATAACACATTAAGACAAAAAGTTAATTTACCTAAATATAATTCCATACCTCCTGAGACACATTCTCACTCTCTTTCTTTCTCCATCAAGTAAATAGGAGTAACTGGCCATACTGCTGGTCTTGCAGCCTGTCAGGGAGCGAGAGAGCAAAGTCCACAAACTTCTGATTCCTTTAGATGTAAATATTAAAGAATGATACGAATTATTCAACATCAACATGACATATAAACTTTTGATGATCTGCCAAAAAAAACGTAAAATTCTACTGATTGATTATTAATAGCCTGTTAAAAGACGTTAGACTTTTAACATTCAAATAGTGTAAACTAATAAATGTGTACTGTACTATTAATTAAGCCATATACTTACGAAAGATACAACACAATAATTATTATAACGTGAAATTCAAGGTTGGTGATAGAGTAGCTATTGAACCTGGAGTACCTTGTCGGTACTGCGACTATTGCAAGAAAGGTACATATAATTTGTGCCCAGACATTACATTTTGTGCTACTCCTCCTCATCATGGAACACTCAGAAGATACTATACCCACCCAGCTGACTTCTGTTACAAGTAAGAGTGAATTTTTTGTTTTTAGCTATGTGTTTTATCTCTTAGAAATAAAAAAAAATACTTACATTTAAAAATGATACTACTAAATTTATAAACCCTAGTAGCACCGTTTATGCAATTACTATGAAATTCTAACGCAACGTTTCTGTCAGTAACAAAATTGCATAAGACGATGCTCGGTCTGCTTCCGCAGACTTACATCATTCTCCTGCAAGATACGTGCACAAGATGCTTGCACAAGAAGTGCAAAAGACTTGCATATAGTTACTTGCTTAAATTTTTTGACTTAGTGCACTTGAAAGTGCATCAGACGTGTGCAAGAAGTGAACAGAGGCGCGTTCACACGACGATTGCAGAAGAAATACCAAAGACTTGCATAAAGTTACTTGCGTAAATTTTTCGACTTAGTGCACTCGCAAGTGCATCAGATGTGCACAAGAAGTGCACCAGAGTCCATATC
>JAPYYV010011794.1:0-10604 GCA_030522625.1 Copidosoma aretas | reverse complement strand
ACAGTCGGCTTGGCTGTGTCGTGTACCGTTGTATATAGTTTGTCGTTTATCCTCTTAATAAATACTTAATTTGATTATAAGTGTGTTTGCTTATTTTACGATCCGCAAAAGTACCTCGGAATCTTAACATGGTAGCAGAGGTCCGTGGTTCTGATTTTTGATTTTTGGTATTTTCACAAGCTGCTACTGTTGCCCGTGATAATATTGTTTGGGTACGTGCATAGAAGTAGCTCGGTGATTATACGTGTGAAGAAGTGTAAATCTAACACTAAGAGGAATCGAGAAGTCGAGAGGATTTAAGAGAGGAAATGAGCAGTGCCAAGATGGCGGAAATTTCGATACCTGTATTTGATGGCCAAGACTATACATACTGGAAGAAAAGGTTAACGATGTTTTTGAAATTAAAGAAATGTGAAACGGTTATTGAAAGAGAGAAAACATCGACGGACAAGGACAACGAGTGGGCCGAGATGGATTTAAAAGCCATGAATTACATGTACAGTGCTATTTCGAATAAGCAACTGGAATTTGTCGGTGATTTTAACACGGCATTTAATATTTTTAAAATGTTTGATGGGATGTACTTAAAGGGATCGACAGCCCTGCAGATTGTATGTCGAAACAAGTTGGAAAGAATCAGATTAAAAAATTATCAAGAATCATCCGTGTTTATCCGGTAATTTAAAAAAGCAGTGAAAGAGTTAAAAGCTGCAGGCGCTACAGTGTCGGAGAAAGAAAAATTGAATTACATGTTGAGAACATTGCCAAATTCGTACAGTTACATCGGTGATTTGATTGACTCTTTGAAAGAAGCAGACCAAACAGTGAATTATGTGATCGATAAAATTAAAATGCTTGAAATTAAAAATAAAAGTGAAAGTGCTAGTATAAATGTAAAATCAAATGCTTTCGTGACAAAGTCGAATGGTCACGAGAAGCAACAAGAAAAAGCGTGTTACCACTGTGGTGAAACAGGATATTTCAAGAAAGATTGCCCAAACGTAAACAATGCTGGCTATGGAGGCCAAGCACAGAGGGGATGGTGCCAACAATTTCGTGAATACGGGGCGCAAGTGCGAGGAGCTTCGAGAAGCAGGGGCAGAGGCAGAAGCTCCAGCGGACAACAAGGCAGAAAAAATGCATCGCAGCAAGCAACGTGGCAACATGGCGGTGACTCATGTGGTGCTTTCACAGCGTAAATCATCGAGTCTACTGCAATGCATAGTGAAATGCCAGGTAGGCGTAGAGACTGGCTCTTAGATAGTAGATGTACTGATCATATTGTAAATCGTGATGATATTTTTGTAAGTTTTATCGATTTAAAAAATCCGGTTAATGTTAATGTAGCAGATCGTAAAAGATTAAAAGCAACAAAAATTGGACAAGCTTCGAGTTTTTTTAACGTTCATGGTAAAATGGTTAGAATCGATATGTCAAATGTTTTTATGTAAAAGAGATGGCCGCAAAGTTAATAAGTCCATCTAAAGTCACGGATAATAATAAAGTAATTGCTCAGAACAATACTGCTAAAATTTATAATTTTGAAGGATCGCTTTTAGCAACAGCGTACAAAGTGGATAAACCGTATAAAATGCAAAGCGAAATTCGGCATGAAGCAAAGATTACCGTTAATAATATGAGTACCGATAATAATAATGAAATAACTTTGAAGGAAAAATGGCATCGTATTTTGGGGCATGTAAATTTTCAATACTTAGATGTGTTATGTAAAAATGAGTTAGCTGAAGGTTTACCTAAATAAATTAAAAATGACTATATGAAATGTGCTATGTGTATAGAAAATAAAATGCATAATTTGAGATTTGATAATAATAGACAAAAAGCGAGAGAAATTTTGGAAATAGTTCATACTGATGTAAATGGGCCTCATAATACTATTGGACTAAATGGGGAAAAATGTTTTGTAACTTTATTGATGATTTTAGTAAAATTGCAAGAGTATATATGATAACAAGAAAAGATGAAGTTTATGATTGTTTTGTTTCATATGTTGATAAAGTTGAAAATTTAACAGGAAAAAGAATTAAGAAATTGAGATGCGATAATGGAAAACAATACATGAATAAAAGAATTTCGGATTTAGTAAAAAAAAAAGGAATTGTTATAGATGCATGCCCACCTTATGTACACGAGTTAAATGGTCGTGCCGAGAGATATAATAGAAGTTTAATGGAAACGGCAAGATGTTTATTTAGTGAAGCGAGAATAGAAAGTTTTGGCTGGAATTTATATATGCGGCGGCCTATTTGAAAAACAGGATACTTGCAAATACTGCTAAATCAAAGACACCTTTTAAACTATTCTTTTTTATTGAACCTAATGTTAAACATTTAAAAATATATGGAAGCAGAGTATTTGTACGTGTGTCTGAACAGAAGAGAAGGTCGGAATGGGATGAAAAAGCGGACTTAGGTGTTCTTGTAGGTTATGTTGGATACAGAGTTTTAATAAATAATCGAGTTATTGTAGCTGGACACGTTGATGTCATTGAAAAGGATGAATATTGTATTGAATTAAAATATAATGATGAAGTCGAAAGAGAAAATGAAATTTTTTATAATAAATCTGATTTAAGTGAGGAATTCGAAGATGCTGAGTATAAAAATAAAAATAAAAATGTTTCAGAGAGCAAAAATAATGAGAAAAATGTAAATAGTGGATCGAAAAGAGATACAAAACGCCTAAAAAGATGTGGTGATAATTATGTATATAATACGGTTTATGTGAATGATTGAAGTGCAGATAATCCTCAAACTTTTGAGGAGGCGTTAAATAGTTTTGAATCTGATAGTTGGAAAAATGCAATGAAAAAGAAAATTGATTGTTTAAATAAAAATAAGACTTGGATATTGGTGGGTGAACCAAAAGATTAGAGAGTCCTGGATTTTAAATGGATTTATTCAAAGAAATATGAAAATAAATTTAAAGCGAGATTAGTAGTTAGAGAATTTCAACAAAAGGAATTAATTAAAGATATTTATTCTCCGGCTTCTAAAATGCAAACTTTGAATATTTTGTGATCTTATTGTTGTCATGGAAGATTGCTTATTGATCAAATGGATGTTAAAAATGCATTTTTAAATGGCACGGTAACATTAGAAGTGTATGTCAAACAATCTTAAGGTTACGAATGTGATTCTAATAAAGTTTGTAAATTACAAAATGCTTTATATAGATTGAGAGAAAGCCCTAGAGCTATTTTTATGATACAAAAGATGGAATTATTCAAAAATAAACTTGTAACTTTTTACCTACATAGTACAAAATACAATTCTGAGAACTATTTTATTTTAAAAACAGTGAAATCTATTATTCAACATTGTTACTTACATCATTATTTGTAATATAACGAAAATTGATCAAAAATATTATTTAATTATCATACATGTTTCAAGTTATGATTTTTACAAAAAGGTGTCGTTTCTCAATAATACCAAAACTAAAGAAAATGAAATCAAAATAGCAAACAATTGAAAAATAATTTTTTTCGCTTCATAAGATGGAATTGTTTATTAATTTTGATTATAATTTTTTCAACTGAGAAATATCAAACACCTAGTTTTTATTGATTCTCAAGATCGTTTTAAACACCTTAATAAGGTGCATAACTATAATTTAATTGTTTGACAACTATAGGCACAGGAAGATTAACATTATTATTCCTGAATAATTGAGATCTATCAATGGGATCTCAAGATATGACCAATATTCAACAATAATCTTGGTGTTTTTTAAATAAAAAATTGATAACATAGCCTAGCAAAATAATTTAAAGTAAAAAATATAAATATTTTTATTCCAGGAATCGAAATTATGAAAATTTTACCCTACAAATAGATAAAAACCGGGTTTTTACCATAAAAAATCATCAAAAAAAGTTTTGTAAGGTATGAGACTATAACTTTTATTCAATCCACTATTATTATAAAAAAAAATTTATGTTCTCCATGATTGAAATTTTGCGTAAGACTGATATTTCATAAAAATTTTTGTACCTATTTAATAACATAGAAACAACATATAGAAAAATGATTCAAAATGTTTAATAAAGCTATATTTATGCTTAATAAAATATAATTATTATATAAATCAAATAAAAAATTTTTTACCCCTAAAATAGCAAAAAATCGCTTTTTGAATAGAAAATAATTGTCATTACAGCCTTCATAAAATATAACACTTTAATAATTATTGCCCGCTAATTTAAGGATATGAAAACAAACATTTAAAGCCACAGATCATCGACATTAGTCGGAGAGTTTGAAAGGTATGATTGATATTTTAATGTTCCTGTTATAAAAAAGAAATTACTTATTGTAAGCATAGAAAATAAAGCAATTTTTATACGCTATAAGATACAATCATAAAGAAAGTAAAATTTTATTTCTGTTACCCCTAAGATAGAAAAAAATCCCTTTCAAGGCACACAAAATTCTCATAACCATCTTAATAAGGTACAAAACTTTAATTGTTTTCCGAGCCCTTATAAAAATATAAAACCAAAAATTTAAAGCCCTGAATTATTGCAATCGGTCTAAAGAATTCTGAGATATTATTGATTACGTGCATACACACACACATACACACACATGCGGACATTATTTAAAAATGATATATTTTCATTCTAAACACTATACAAAACATTTCTGACATCCTTCAATAAAAATTTTTTTTACTAATACAACGCTTCCTTTATGAGAAGATAAACTTTTTTCCGTTAGAGTTTTACAAGATTATTCATTTGTGAATAATGAAGATTGGCATGATTTTTTAAAAATCTTATCCACATTACTCTTATTTCTTATCTTTTTATTCGTGGTTGGCATATACTCTTAGTTTGAATAATGGTGATGAGTGAAAGTTATTATTAGAATTTAAGTTATCTATCATTGGACCATAGGGTAGAACTCTCTGCATGTAGTTGATCACAAGTACAGAGAAAAGAAAAACATAATGATAGATGATGGATGATAAATTACACAAATAAAATAATATGTTATAATTCCTGAATGACATTTTATGATAGAAATTTGTAATAGCATTGATGAAGCATTACAAAACCTAAGGCTCAGGCCGAAGACGGTGAAAATATACTTGAAATATAAAAGCTTGGACAATAAAGTGAGAATAACATATTGATGGTAAAATTTAAGCATGCTATCGGATTCACTGTCAAAAAATGGAGGATGTGCGTCGAAGTTAGGGAATTCAATCCCAGGATCCCGACATAGTTTTAGTCCACAAAAATCCCAGAAATAGATTATAAAATCCCGTAATTTCCGAGATTAAAATGAATTCAATGATGAAAAAAGAGTATTGATCGTAAAACATTCAATTATCTTACTACGATCCTTTTTTTTGATATGATGCAGTAACTGCGCTATCATAATAATTGCAACCTAAATACTTTGAATTTGACATTTACTTATGTACTTCCTATCTTTGTTATTGTTCTGAAAACTGAAACTTCTCGTTTACAATACAAAAGTAGATTAATTCATGAAAAAGTTCTTGAATAAGTTTGTAAATGATATTTGACTGTAATTTATTGCTATGTTTGTAATGCGCTTAGATATGCTCCTAGCAGAGCTTATGCGTAAACTACTATACAAAAGTTCGATTTAGTGCACTTTGATTTTTACGTATAAGTAACTTTGCATAAGGGATCTACTACAATAGACTAGACAGATAAAGCTGAGCATCTTTATTTTCTCTGACAAGTTATGTGGAACAACTAAGCTACGTTTTTTATTGTGTAAGTAGATTTCTCATTGGATTTTTGGTTGATTATTAGTAATTACATGCATTCTGTATATGCATGTGTGTATATTCACTTAGTTTATCGATAGTTCCGTCTATTATGTTTCAAGGCACCAACTTATGATAGACCATAAAGCTAAACTCATACAATGATGTTATTACCTTAAAAATGTGCAACATAAAAAGTACAGAGATACATCATTAGTGCGGAGCCATTTCTTCATCGCCAAAGATAGCAATACAGCGCAATGTAAACATTGCCAGGCTGTACTAAAAAACTTAGGAGTATCCATCAACGGATTACAGACTTAACTATTATAAAAACACAATTTTAGAGTTGCTGCTCCAAAACCGTCATCATCAACAAGCAAATGTGCTAAAGATCTACCGTTGAAACGAAAACATAGTACAGTTGTGGATTATTTCCGGAAATTTGATACTTTGGACGACGTTCTCGCTCAAATGATAGCTTTAGACGATTTACCTATCAATATATATACAACTTCGAAAAATTAGCGTTTATTATTGTTATCAAAAGGTTATTCAGATTTATTCGCAGCTGTCTATGCAGTTCGCAATTGCGTTGTGAAATATAACTATAAAACAAGAAAAAGAAGAGAGCTGAATCAAGTGACTTAAAAGACGAAGAACAGCGTTTTAGTTTGACCTCCGATGAATAGACATTTACTTCTGATAAAAAATAAATAAATGTAAATATTGATTCGAATACAGAGTTTTTATATTTAGGTCAAATTTGCATTAAAGGATCATTGAAGGCTGACACTTGCGTTGAAATTTTAAAAGAATGCCTTACCGAATTTAATATCTCTCTGGATATCGATATTTTTGCAATCGTAACTGATGGTCCAAATGTCATGCCTAAAGTTGGAAAACTTGTAAATGCAGTACTTTAAATTTATTTTGCCAATCGTATTTATTTAGATGTAAACAATTCATCATATAAATAAGGTTTACCAGACATGGGTCATCATTTGAGGGAGAATAAATCTAACAATGCTGACTCAGAAGATGACGATGAAGACAATGAAGATGATGATGATCTAGGATCAGGATAAGATATTAAAACAGATTCGATTCCAGATTTAACGATAACAGCAATATTAACAGTATAGTACAAAATTCCGAAAGTGGTTCTTATGTTCAAAAGATCGTCTTTAGAAAATGATACTATACTGCAACAATATGTGCGAAAAGAGCCCAACAAATAGCTTAGCTTACTGCTTGATTGGAAAATTAGGTGGATTAGTCTTTTCACAATGCGTAGATGTTTTGCTCTTTTGAAAGTATGCATTTAAAAACCAGTTTGGACTTTGATCATCCAGTACAACTAAATAAATCTGATTTTGATCTCTTTAATCAAATTATTAATGTCTTGGCCCCTGTTCTGGTGCAAGTTTACCTACAACTGACACGACTTTAAAGTTTCTTTGTAAGCAATAAAATGACAAAAACCTAATAATGGCTTTTGAAATGAAGACGTATTTACATGAATGCCTACAAGATCGCAGACGACAAGAGTTTAGTGGCGTCATGTACAATTCGCAATATCCCAAAGAAAGTGTTGATACTTTGGACGATGAGATAAAGCACTCATTTTTAAGTCCTGACAAGAAGTTAATAATAAATTATATTGTTTTGTTAACTGAGGGGATAAAGACGAATAAAATGATCAGTTATGTAGAAGACAAACGCAACCTAGAAATCGAATCCACAATTACTTACACAACTAATTTAACACTAAAAGACAAGCTTAAACTTGAAATAGAGAAAGTATAACATTGTCTCCAAATTCCTATGAAAAAGCTGTTTCAATAAAAATTATTTAGAAGGAAATAAAATTATTTAAAGCTTTAAATTTTAACTGAGGCTATTATCTAGATCAACATCAAAAGTATTCATTAACGATTCCTTTAACCTTCATTGTTTTGGAAAGCGCATTCTTAGCAGCTACATACGTGTGCAATAAATTAAGGACCAGACAAGGTGATGATACGTTGGACTCATTGCTGCATCTTAGAGCCACTAGGGCTATTTTGCGGCTCGAGGAACCGTAGGGTAACCCCGCTTGTATGGCGCTTATGTAGTGGATACCACTTTTTCTACTAAAGGCGCAGTAAACGTCCAAAGGTCCTGAAAAACGCCCAAGGTAGGAAATAGTAGTTTTCGTCACTAACGTGTATCTCTCCAGGGCAATCGATAGGGGACTATTGTGATGGCTCCGTCAAGATACACATTAATAATAAATGCTATTTTTTTTTATCGAGGGTGCATCAAAGTATAAAAAGGGCCGAAGTAGAAATTAGTTATTTTTACAACACTGTGCCGGAAGTAGGAACTTTCTTCCCGTTTCGTCGAATAAACATTCCACCTTCTGGCTTAGGATTTATGAAAAACTGTGTATAACCCATGGGAGGAAGCAAAGAAAGCCTCATATCACGTCCTTGTTGCTATTGGCCTTGCCTTGGGCGTCGAATGCATGTAAATCAGGGCATTCTTCATTTATTTTTCATAGGTAAGGAAACTACTATTTATGCCTCTGGATGCAAGGTATTTAAAGTTGCACTTTGCACCCACGGTGAGAAAAAATGTTTAACATTTTTTTGTACATATATTTTTTCCTAAATCAGAGCATATAACAAGGATATTGAATGCTACATGGAGTTCTAATCTGCTACTTAGCTCTTGCTCAAAGAAAATATTGGGTTTCTTATTTTAGAAGATAAGTTAATGGTAAACCTTGAAATTTAGTCTTCTAAGAAAATAAATTTGGGAATCTTGTAATATTGTTGCACTATTTCATAGTCAATGCATGTATATATGTATATATGTACAGAACGATGGACCAATTTGATTTATTTTTAAGTTCAAATTTGACTTAAATGATAGCAGCATTTAAGTAAACTAGGACTAATGGTTTCACCATCCAACTTAACCAAGCAATTAATTATATCATTAACTTATTAGAGCGCTACGGCGATGCTCTCGTACAACAGTACAGCACCCGACCATAACAGCGCCACATCAGAATAAATTTCTGTCATACCGGGATCGAGAAGGAAAAACCCCCCCCCGAGAGTACCTCAAACTTCAACCTCCTGTACACTGGGCAGACGCTCTTGCCACTTAAGCAATCGGAAAGAATTACGAGCTTATTTATTTTTGTTTGTAACAGAAGCTTTTTAAATTTTTTTTTAATTTAATTAAGTATAGAATGGGCCTGATGCAAATTTTGGCGCTAGATCGCGATAAAGGTAGAAACAACAGTGTACATCTAATTTTTCCTATGTTATAAGATTCGACTTTTCCAAAAGCATGATTTAATTAGTGCTCGAGAGCGCTGACTCTCAATTTGACGACATACATTTTAAATTCAAAATAGTATTTCCAATATGGTAGACCATATTTATAATTTAGCAGTAAAAATATATTTTCCGTTCGCAGCGTCAAATTTTGAATAAAATTATCCTGTAATTTTTTAATAAAATGAATATTTTTACGCAAAAATTAAACGAATTATAGAATCTGGAGCGATTTTGTAAATCATCGTCATAAATTCAAACTGTTCCACCGTCACAATAGCCAAGATATGGAATATGGGTAAAAATCATCGACAAAACCATTTTTTCTCTGATTATATATAAATCTTGAAGTCTTACTCCATGGTAATGAGTGTCTTTTGGTATAATATACTTACATATATTGTAAAAAACAAGAACAAGGCTTACCAGTTTTCATCCCGTATGTTTCTAAAAACAATAAGTGTCGGAGAATATATTCACTTAAAGATTATATTGTATCTTCTGAGATTACATTCGGTACATAATTGTTTTTTTCAACAATTTCTAACTTTGTCTACTACCTCAGCTCTCTATTACAGAATCTTAAGTATAGGAATAAAAGATATATAAATTGATTATGTAATGCAATCGAAGACAAGTTAAAAAAAGGAAGATTGAAATAAAACTTCTTTTTTTTTTGAAAAATATTGAAGTAATTTGGAAAAATAGTCCAGACATGTTTCAATAAGGAGGTAATAGAAAAGTAATTTATGATACGATGGAATATTTAAAAAATTTCTACAAATCTATTAAGGCGACTCTTGCACCATATAAATAGTACCCAGTAAAATAGATCGCCAAGTTGCATACTTGGGGAAACCACATAATTTAGGAAAAAGGAGACAAGTAGGGTAGCTGGGTCAGGTTAGAAAATACAGGAAACGGTGTGCAGCTAGATCAAGTTACAAATAAAAACATCAGTTTGGCAGTACAGTATAGGTACACAAAGATAAATTCTGGGCTGAAAGAATGTGAAGGTTCGTATTTATATAACTTTATCCAGTGCTACGCTCTAAGGGCCCAAGCCTTTATGATCTCTCATGACTATCTCAGGGCTCATGGTCCAAAAATATGTATCAATGTACACGGAGCGAAAAAGTCAGAGTAAAGGAAGGAGACCAGCACGTTCTTAGCTATATATATATGGGACATTCTCTGTCAACGGGAGACCCCCTCTGCCCAAAATTGGTTTCAGATTTTCAAGACGTATTAAGGCTCAAATGAAAGCTTATTGTCTCTAGTTTCGAATGCCACATGGCCTTTTTTGAAAAAACAAGATAGCGGATCAACATGGTGGCTGTAAGTCGACAACCTCATCCAAAAAAATATTTTTAACAATCATACTTCATTCCAAGTCTCTGTAATAAAATGATTTAAGTTTTTTATTGTATATTCTTGATTGCTGGACCCCTATTTACCATTATTTAATACGAAAAGTGCCATGTGCCGGCCCTAACCTCAAAA
>JAPYYV010011793.1:0-10604 GCA_030522625.1 Copidosoma aretas | reverse complement strand
TGAATCCGACACTGCCTATACGGTAGCCATGTGTGCACGTAGAGGCGTCTTTAGAAGATTCCCTCCTTCCCACTATCAAAAAAAAAAAAAAAAAAAAAACCCGTTCACCAGCTCCTCACCCAAACCGTGCCTACAGTACCGGAAAACTAAGAAATAAAGTTGGCTCATACGTTGACTATTTTGAGTACAATTTACTGGGAATTAATAGTCAACAAATCTAAGAGGCTGTCACGTCAGGCTTTGCACATTTTGGTCGTTTGAGCGGGATTGTGAGTGCATTGAGAAGAAGAAGCCAGCGAGCGTGCTTTGGCCAGCTTGGCCCTGTCGGCTCTGATGTCAACATCGCCTTAGCGGCCATCATTACATCGTCTGGCGCTCTATACACTAAAGGAAACTAGGGAGGGAGTGATTCTCTTGCGCGCTCTCTCGCTCTACACTTTGCTGCATTTAAGCAGCAATTCTCGTGCTCCGAACACTTTCACTACGTGCGGGAGCGTTTTTACTTAGCTCTTCAAAGGAAGCAGCCTTTGGTTTGCGCGGGCCACCTCGCGCTCGATTCGCTGCTGCTGTTGCTGCTGCGGGCCCTTCTCTGCTGCGGGCCACCTTGTGCTCGCCCTGCTACTGCTGTTGCTGCTGCGGGTTCTACTTCTGCCGGCCACCTTGTGCTCGTCCCGCTGCTGTTCATGCTGCTGCGGGTTCTTCACTGCTGCGGGCTACATCGTGCTCGCCCTGCTACTGCTGTTGCTGCTGCGGGTTCTACTTTGCGGGTCACCAAGCTTATTCCGCTGCTGCTGTTGATACTGCGGGTTCTACTTCTGTGGGCCACTTCGCGCTCGTCCCGCTGCTGCTGTTGCTGCTGCAAGTTCTCCACTGCTGCGGGCTACCTTGTGCTCGCCCCGATGCTGCTGATGCTGCGGGTCCTTCTCTCCAAGGGGCCACCTTGAGCTTGCCCCGTCGCCACCGTTGCACTGATCTACTTTGCTGCGGGCTACTTCGTGCTACAACGTTTGTCATTTGCATCTTCGACATAGCTAAGTTAGATTTAAATGGCGAACTTATGAGAATTTTATGTTTTATGAATTTTTTATTATATTTGGATAAGAAACCGTATAACTTCGCTGATTATTTTAAGTATAATTTTATTAGAAATGAATAATCAACAATTAAAACAAAGTCGACTTGACTAAATAACACTCTATTTTGATTTCTCAATTTCACTAAAAGGCGGCAAGCGCTTGATCGAGGGTTAGGGTGAGTGTTAGAGCTGCTGCGATTAGCCTTCCCCATTTTCTAGTTAAGTGGATTTCAAACTTAGTTATTCACTATCATTTCTTCTATTTTAAAATCTCGTGATTCTCTATATAAATCTTTGTCCTCATTATGGCCGGATACTATCAAAATCAACTTAAACTTTGCAATAAAATGAAAAACACGATTCCTAACTTGAAAAAGCTTGGTCAAGCAAAAATGACTCAAGGCCAATCCTCAGCCATACAAAAGCAAGTAGATAATGCTTTTATTAACTTTCAACGAACTCATAACGTCATTATAAAATTGACGTCAATTGACGTTCAACATGAGTACTTCACATCAGACATTTTTTAAAAAGGTGAATATCACTATTACAGTAATCTCGGGGAATTTGCTGGCTTTTTTAATAGTCTTAAGACACACGAACAACCTGTTAATCCTACCTTAAAAGGACCGCTTACCACTTCCAGCCTTTCAAAGATTGATTTACAGTATTTTTCTGGTGATTGGGGGGAATGGCCAAACGTTTGCGATGTCATTCGAGCTTTAGTACATAACAAAACTGCAATTTCACTTGTAATTAAACATCACTTTTTGCGTACCCAAGTGAAGGGTAAAGCAGCAGATCTCATAACAAATATCCTGCTCGCAGCTAAGAACTATTAACCAGCTTAGACTACGTTAGTTAATTATTACGATAATCGAAGAAGGTAAGTTTCTGGGTATATAAATTCTATTATAAACGCTAACTAATAAAAAATAGCTCTGTTCTCGAGTTTAAACAGTTGCTAAGGATCAGCAGGAGCATTTAAGTAGTTCAGCGACACCTCCTACTTTGACACAATTTGTAACATATTTAAACAACAAATTAATTGCTAAAGAGTCTTATGCTCTCAGATCCAGACCACACCATGTTTCTCAACCTGGTAGTTTTATCAAGTCGAACGAAAGGACTGCTGATGTTTCTGCTTCTCACCAAGTTACTTTAAATCAAACTTGTCCTTGTTGCAACGGTGATCATCATATTCGCCGAAGCAAAAGCATTGAATCAAAGCCTTGGAAAGTCAAGAAGGGAATCCTAGTCAAGGCCAATCTTTGCTTAAATTGTTTAGGGCCTTACAAATCTAAAGGTCTTAGCCCGAGAGACAGCCTTACAACCTGTTCCCTTGTTGTTCTGTACCTATGAACTTGGAATTTAAGACTCATTTTAAAATTTTTCTTCAGATTCAGATTTTCGATAACGATACTTCTAGCCGATTTTGCAACGTTCTGATTCATTAAGTTATCTTGGTAAATATTCTGCTTACTATGTTAGGGGTCTGGATACAAAAATAAGCTCTACATTTTGATATGATATTAGATTTACCATACAATACCTTGATTGACTGTTTGTAATAACCACAAATCTGCCTGAATGAACTGCTACTTCTACCTTTACTCGGCTCTTCGTCAAGTTTGTATTATTAATTCCTACTTCCGAGACGAATAAAGTTAGAAAATTACTTTCTATTTTTAATTAATGGGCGACACTGAAATTGGTTTTCATTTCAATTATTTTTGACCTGTAATTTGTTCTCAGGATTATTAGAACTAACTGCTGCAAGCGGATCTTACAGTTACTGTTAGATGTACACAATTTAAAAAAAAGTCGTTGGGTAAAGTAAGATTTAGCCAATTACTTTACTATTTTTAATTCGAACTTTCGAACAATCACGGTAAGCTTTTGCGTTTGATGTGTTTCGTTCCGAATCACTCTTACACCCCAACCCGGGAGATTGATGAAATCAGGGATTAAAACAAATAAAAATAATAAAATAATAATAATAATAATCTTTGGTCTGTTTCCGCAAAACTCAATGTACCAACGCGGGGAAAGTGTTCAAAATTATATTTCAGACATGCGCGAAGTATGCAAGGTATGTGAGTGAGAGCGTCCCGTATATATATATATAGAGTTCTGAAATCGCCTAGAAACTTCTCTTTCGCATTGAGTTCGGTCTCTGTGTCAATGCTTGTCAGTCTTCTTTAGTAAGTGCTAACAGCAGGACGTGTCTCAGTCCTCGCTGTTCTTTCTACTATTACCACGTGTCAAATGCATCATGATGTCTCCTTTAGTAAGCGCTACCAGCAGGACGCGTCTCAGTCTTCGCTATACTTTCTACTATTACCACGTGTCAAGTGTATCAAGATGCCACCTTCAGAAAGCGTTAACAGCAGGACTAATCTCAGTCCTCACTGTACTTTCTGGTATTACCACGGGTCAAGTGTATCAAGATTTCTCCTTCGTAATAAAGCTGTTGTATTTTAGAATTATCAAAAAGTATAGTGTTGTTCAAATAATCTACAGCCAAATGACTTGACACACACGTTGACTATTTTGAGTACTATTTATCGGAAAGAAATAGTCAACAAATAAAAAAGGCTTTCACGTAAGACTTTGTACAGTGCTGCATGATCCAAAACAGTCCGTCAAAAGTTAAAATGAGCACGTTTTATCCTTGTATACATAGATTATTGTCGATACCTTTTCAAAAAGACGCCAAAAACAGAGAGGTTAAATTATCCAACAGTTCTCCATGTTAAATTCTGTCACCGTAGTTTCAGATAAATTTAGTAAATTATTAAAAAGACGTAAAATAAATTCAATAATACTCAATAAACAAAATGTTAAATCCTTTTTAGTCAATAATAAACAAAAATCTGACATATTAGAGAAAACCGGAGTGTATCTAATAAAATGCTCAGAATATGGCGCTATGTACACAGGACAAATGGGTCGCACCCTGTCTATACGTATCGATGAAACTATACAATCCATTTACAATAGTCATGACCCAACTGGCTTTAGTGAACACTGTAACTTGCATGCACATCTTCAGAAGTACATAATATAAAACTGCTACATAATGTACCTAAAAGCCAAACATAAAATTTGTTATAAATAATAGAAATTGTAAAAGCACAGAGACAAAATAAATTAATAACTTATGATTAAGTTAAATTTTCTCTTTCACCAATAATAGATAATGATATTAATAGCTTCATTTAGTTCGAACATGTTTACGATCTCCGTCTTACCGTTCGCAAAAAATCATTTGTAAACATCCGCCTTACCAATTTTATACATACACTTAGTCGTGTGTGCTGTTTATATATCCAGTGTGTTGGTAGTCATAACATAGTTAACGTACGAATATATCTTGAAAATGCACAAAAGATAATTTAGAAATAAAATGAATTAGAAAGTTTGATTGAAAAAAACCAACGCTGATTGTTTCGAATTATTCGATATCAAATTGATGCTCGTGTAAAATCAATCAAATATATTAACATTACAGTATAATACACTCTTAGTGACTAACTTTAAAATCGCCAAAAAACATAATGGTAAATATGGCAAAAAGCAGAGAGAAATAGTTCCTTCTAAAGGTCATAAACGATTTTTTTTAAATTATTTTCTAAGGGTGTAAAGAGTGCAGACAATTAAACATTTTAAAACATGTTTATCAATTAGTATACGCATTCAGAAGATACGGCTATTCGATAAGGTTTACTTAAACATGATTCTCAGATTGATGATACTTTTTACCATACTGCGACGGAAGTAAGAACTATTCTCTCGCTTCCCTCGTCTAACGCTCACACAAGCTCTTTGCGTGACTTGGAGCTTCCGCAGATTCAATGTCATACACGATTTAAATCGCTATCAGAATCAAGACTTACATCGATGGTCTCAACCTAAGTTACTCTTAAGCCTTTACAGTTACTGAGAGTACACTTTACGAAATGGAAAAAGCATCATTCGAGTCGCGGGAGGCGATTTTATATTCTTGCACTTAAGGAGGACACGTCAAGTTAGGGGTCTGAATATTCAATCGGCATTCAACAAATTTACTGTTTTGCTGATGAACTAGACAGTACTTGAGCAATCATAAAAAAGCGATTGGTGTTAAAATTCTGATGATCTTGGTTTGAGCACAACATAGCATTACAAAAAAAAAGTGGAACAGCTATCAATGTTGAAACTACCGATGAAGCAAATTAATGCATATACGAAGCACAGTGTCAGAAATACAGTGATGCGCTTCAAAGTTTGTACCATAATATTTTCTTGAAATATTTTATAAGAAGGTAGCACAGAGTAAATCTTGAAGGTGTGTTACATGACTGTAAGAGTACTGTTAGTCGAATTGAGCATGTTCCTAATGAGAATAATTTGGTTATTTTATTTTTACTTTTGTTTGTAATTCAATTCAACTTAGAACTAATTTTTATAACATCACTATAACTGAGTTCGTTATGGAATTAATCGTATAAAAATTTTTTTAAATTATTTCTGTAGAAGAGGTAAATATAAATTACAAAGATAAATGTGTAAGTAGAATTCGAAACCACGCTAAAAATCATAAGGTAATTTTCTTAAATTTGTACAACGCTAAAATCATGCACCAATTTCAAGAATTATTATAATTTAAATTTTAACTCATATAATACATAAATTTTAACGAATTAAACCATGATTACTACAATGCATTTTACTTGATGTACGGGATAAGTGAATATAGCATCCGTGATTTTTCTACCTTATGGTATCTCTGTTATCAGCAGAGGTATGTAAAATTAAAATTATTTGAGATTCGTATATCGAAACTTTTTTTCCTTGGAAATACCAATAATAATAAATAATAAATAGAATCATTCGCAAATAATAGACTACTGATTGATTTTTAGAAGATTTTGAGTTTAGAACTTTTTGAAAAGATTTGTTGTTTCAAAGTGAAGAAAGAATTGTTAGGCGAGTATGGAATATAATCCTTTGGAAAATTAGTATTTTCTTTAGATTCTCGTGTACGCCTGAAATCTAATTCAGCAGAACTTTGATGTATAACTAAAACTTCCTTTTCAAAAAAATTATTTAAATCATTATTTCTGATAAAGTCCCAGATGAATTCTTAAACACGGAATCGTACGCCTGTTAAGATTAACAAATTAAACTTGGAGTTTGCAGGTACTGATAACAAAATAATTATTCAAAAGTATATAACTCAAGAGTTTTTCTTGATTTTCTATCTGATTTTAAAATTTCTTACAAATTTTACTAAGTTTTCTAGGGTAATTTCAAATTAAATTTCTATTAGTATTTCGTTGAGGTTTTAATTTTCTAATCATTCGATTTCCTTGAAGTGTTGGGCTTTTCTTTAAATTAGTATACATTGGTTGTTTATGTAATATATTTTAATTACAATATCTTCTGATTTTGTATTACAACAAATTTGTATGTGTTTTTCAACCCTTTTTCAATATTGAAACTATTAGAACTTTGATTTATTTTACACTTCTGACTATAATAATGTATTTTCTTTAAATGCATTGCATCAAGAGTTGTCAATGTATGACAATAATTGTGTGGTGTAAGTAAGCATTGCACAGATTTTTCCACTTAGACTTGATTGATTTGATGAGATGGCTCGAAAATTGGTGGGGCGACTTTGAATTTAGGTTGGCAAACATTTTTTGAAGTATCTATGGTATGAGTTTCTAGAGTTATTAGACGTTGCCCCTCATAGTTTAAAGAATTCAATGTTTTAAAATTGTTACTAAAATTTTGAGGAATATTAGACATATAGTATACTGGTTGTGTGTGTGTTCCGCTATCTTTCTTTCATCTCTTTGATTCACTTAGACACTTTTTACTTTTTGATTACTAATATTTGATGATCCTATGCAAGCTTCAAATGATCCATAATCATATCAAAGATCATTGTTGTTATCATAATGGTAGTAATAACAAGTAGTATATAATGGTAGAATACTCCCAAAATCGTTGTGAATGGGACAAGTATAATAGTAGAAAATTTAATCAGCCGTTAGAAAATCTACTTGATTCGTTTAAAAGTTTTTTTAGCTCATGTAAAATGGTAGTGCATTTATGAAAAGGTCCAGAGCAAAAAAATCGAGTATTCCAAACATGAAACCTATGTCTGTTTCTATGTAACGCATGTGAAACGATGCAGCATCACTTACGGTATTTTTGAGTTTCTGATAAAGTTCTGAACATTTAACTGTATTGAATGTTGCAAAAAGTGTTTTAGGATTGGTATTTTAAACATATTCTTTGATCGGATAAGGTAATTTGTGGATGTAAATATCACACAAAAATGCATCTAGTTGGTCATCAACAGTATTTTTAAATTGCTTTTGACTGTCACACGTTAAATAAGCTTTTCTTGCGTCGAAAAATATCGATCTTATTCAATTATAAAAATTCTCAGTTTTCAATTTCATTTTTATATTGTTATTCCATGATACTTGCACAATATACAAAAATATAAAAAAAAATAAAACATTCTTTAAAATAAAAAAAAATATTATGTAAAAAATAAAACTGATATTTAGTATTGCAGATTGAGCTTGGTCTCTAATATAGTTGTTTTTAATTAAGTAATCTGGCAAGTAATAAGCTGATTATTTAAACATGGTAGAATTAAAAGATTATGCTGGTTTAATTTCATGAATGAAATCAGTAGCGTAAATTTTATTGCCGTCGAAATCTTGCAAACAATTGATCGTATTTTGAAATGCGCATTGGTTGCATCGGCTGTTATTATAGAGAACTTACCTATGTCATCAGACGTGACGTCACTACCTCCATATAGCCGCATAAGTTTACAAAATAGCATTGATCTTAGTGCAAGCATACTAATCTTTTGATGATATTTCTAGTGTCGGCAATATTGTTGATGAAATTGACTAGAATACAAGCCAAACGTAGTACGATTAACGGTTACGTACTTTAAAAGCCCTACATATTACCTGTCGTAAAAAAGTGCTCAAAATATGGACCAGTACGCTGAGGTTACGGCTATTTGCCTCTCAATAATAGAGTTTCTGAGACATTTTTTCAGAGTATAATGCTTTCAGTGATCAGTAAATGGTGATGAATAGTAAAATCACTCACACCGACTAATATTAATTTAAATACTAAACTTTGTCGCCAAAATTCCTGGCAGAGAAATAAGTTTTGGAAACGTAAGTTTTTTGCTGATATCTTTAAAAGTAGTTATTGAAAAAAAAAATATTTTATTACAAAGTTGTAGAAAGAGAAAAAAAATCTTCATCAGCCTGTCCGATCGTAATCCACGCAAATCTACATTTTATTAGGTACGATGCTTCTTCATTTCAGCGGTTGACCTATATTTTAAGAGCATTTTTTCTACAGTCAATGATATGCTGGATTTGTTATCCATGTAAAATTGTCGATTTGATAAAGTATATTGCATACACTGATGAAAATTATTAAATCATCAGTTTCGTTGCTCTCAAATCGATGCTATTTTGTGAACTTACACGGCCATATTAGAGTCGTGACTTCACGTGTAAAGAAACAGGTAAGCTCTCTATGTAAAGTAGATAAATGACAAGAATAGTGAAAAATTTCAGAAAAAATTAACGTTTTTCCTTGTTGTTAGAATTATACTTGATATAATTCGTAGGCGATATCATGCTGAATCGTAGACAGGAAACTACATAAGATAATCGTAGGTTCCAAAGATACAATAAAATAGCAAAATATTACTAAGATCAAATGGGCTACGTTCCCCACAATGAATGCCAATTTTTTAAGTCTGTACTTCAAGGTGAAGGGCAGAAGTCAGATTTAACTACAAACCAACAAATTTTTATTGTGTTCGTTGGGAACAAGTTATTGGTTCGAAGGCCTTAATTACTCGTACTTATAATACGCTTTCGTTCTAAGAAAAATATAGTTTGCTCGGTAGTTCGGTGTTATGTTACGTCGAGGTATAAATGAGCGCGTCCAAGCCAAACGAGACACGTGGCATGCGTGGCGCCTTTTTCGCATCGAAAGCGTTAGTAGTTATTACAACACTATGGACAGACCCAAACAAACCCCCCTTTCCCTCCAGCCGCGGCGCCAGAGCGGTCGGGAGTCATCGGGCTCATCTATAGTGTAGGTCTGCGCGCAGAGTGGGGGAAGAGTGATTCTCTGCGCTCACTGCATGCGTGATTCGTTCTTTCTCTCCTCTCTTGTTCTCTCTCTCTCTCTCTCTCTCACTCTCACTGTTCAAGTCATTTTACTTGACTCATCGGTTTTGTCTTTCTCCGAAGCGTATAATGTCATTTGTCGCGAAACAGAGTTGTTTGTGTATGTGTGGTTGTGTCTGTGTGTGTGTGTGTGTGTGTGTGTCGCTGGTCACAACCATCAACGCGAAAGCTTTCGATCATAGAAGAGAGAAATGAGTAAAAAAAAGTAAACGAAAAGAGGGAAAGCGAGAACAAAAAGATAGTGGGAGAGAGAACGCGCCCCGCTTTTCCCAGGGTGCAGCATTTGTCTCTCAAGTATTTTCTCTCTGTGCGCATTTGTGTGGGTGTGCGTGTGTGTGCGTGAGTAATGTGTGTACCTCCTGTGTAGATCACGCGCGCATGTGTGTGACTGATACTGACCCCCCAGCATTCTCTCTATCTCTCTTTCTCTCCAAGTATGTAGGAAAACTCACAGCTACCTATGCAAAAGCTTCATCAGTGTGTGTGATGACACCACTATAGGCTGTATTAATAAGCCCCACCACCTACAGAGAGGGGGAGGGGGAGCCTCTGCAGCTCACAAGGAGGGAAATCCCACTTTTTTTAGAATATATATACATTTAAATACTGTGGTTCACGCGCTTTCTCTGGTCCCGGCTTTTGGAGGCTCTTTATCCTCCGGGAGCATATTGCCAACTGATTTTTGCAGAACGGTCGGAATCACTTTAATATGCTCAGAGTGGCACTCATGTGTATATGTGTCACGTAATGGAGTTTTCTGTGTGTGGTGTGTGTGTGTGTATGTGTGTATATGTGTGTGTGTGTGTCACTGATCACGAAGAGACGATAAGGAAGAGAGTGGGAGGAGAATGAAAGTGAAAATAATCTACGACGCCTTGATCTTAGCACACTATCAAGACGAGGGTTCACTACTGGAACAACTGCACTTTAGAAAGTATAGGAGTATCGTCGGGATTATCTCTCTCTCTCTTTCTCTCTCATAAAAATATCCTGATTGTCAGCGGGGAAAAGAAAACCGGGAAATTGTTTTCAAGAGATCTTTTTCACGCGTAAAAGAAAGATGTTTAGCACAGAGCTAATCTGTCGAAACTCCTGGGTGTAGGGTTACATGCGCGTTCCCGCGCGTACATATAATACAATACATACGGTGATGTTCGAGGAGAGGAATCGTCGCAGCGATCACATTACAAAAGTCAAAAGGCATGATCAGATTGTCAAGTAACAAGATATACTATTATGTAGAGACGTACTTCTTCCTTGCTTTGTTTTGATGTCGATCCTAAAACATA
>JAPYYV010011792.1:7302-39583 GCA_030522625.1 Copidosoma aretas | reverse complement strand
ACTTTCATCTCTGTAGATTTAATCTTTATTGGAAGTTAAACTTTTGATGTATGTCTTGTCTCTAGATTCTATATTTCCTCGAATTCAAACTTTTGATTTGTATAAAAACAGTCTTAAGTTTGTAAATGATTGTTATGAAGGTTCTATATCATGTAAATTCATACTAATACGAGTTTGTTGTTATGTTATATATTCTTTTCTCTGTAACAATAACGCTTTGACTCAATTTAGTCAGTTACGTCTCACCAGTAGAGTTTTTTCTTTAATGAAAAAACTATGGACGTCGGAAAAAAACTCAACTACAAGTGTCTGTTCTTGAAGCCATGTTGATAACGAAATTGAATTTTATTAAAAGTTGTCAAGAATTTTATAATTATTTAAAATCATTACCATCTCTATTAAAAAGAATTTGTTTATCTGACAAGTACAAACAAATTTAATGTTGTTTACTTTTTATTATTTGGCTGTTGTACGTTATTTTTTATAATATTTTCTTAAATAAACGCTCTTGAAATACAACTCCTGTTTTTATTTTTATAACATCCATATATATATCGTTTTTCCGATTGATGCTCTAGAGGTGTATTTTATCAAAATATACATACTATGTCCGGTGCACTATACATGCTCATTACAATAAATTAACAATAAATATATATATACGTACACTAGTTTTCTCCAAATTTGTCTTAAAAAAAAAGTATATGACGAAGACTAGCACAATTCAGATTAGGTGTGCGGTTTTTACTAAAAAAAAATGGTCACGTTACTCATACCCCTATTCTGCATACCATTCAGAGATTTTCTAGAAATATGCATTTCATCTACGGTGGCTATCGAACTTTCGGAGGAAAAAATAAATCTGGCAATGTTTACCGTTACAAAGCCGCTATACCTTTGCAAGGAAGCAAAAAGGAAAAACAAAGTTAGGAAGCACATTCCATGGACCTGGTACAAACAGTCTTGGAAATATATATATACTCATGGGTGTAATATAAAGAGACTCCTATTGCAGTTCCTTCAACGCCTAGAAGAAATGAGAACCATAAAAGAGCTGAGGCACACGCTGCAGGAGGGCGTTCGAAAGAAGAGATCGTGCATGTATTATACATTATAAAAACAGGAGACGCACCCACCTGTAATTTTCCACTTACCGAGTGCCACATTTATAAATCTACATCTTTACGGTTCATAAACCATGTTCTGGTCAGTTTTGCTTCTTTGTCGCATGTTTTTTTTTTTTGTTTATACAGGACCACCACATGGTCTCTCCCCAAGAGAGCAAAAATAAATTAATAATCCGATTAACATACGATTATTTATAAACAGTCGATGAGGTGTTCCCCGATCTATTCACACACATATTACACATGTAAAAACACGCGCGTAACCAAACTACGCCTCTTAACTTTTTTTTTTTCCAGAAATTATTTTATAATTATATATTATCCCACGCGCGAGCGAGAGCAGATAAAATAGCTCCGTCGATATTGTGCCCGATGGCCCCCTTGAGCGTGAAATTATTTCTCAATTCTGCTGCTGATGCTCTTATTGTCACATGTAACTATTTCTAGCGCGCGTACACACGTATAGGTATATAGCAGACATCGGCTATTTAGATAGCGGTGGACGGCCTCTCATACCGCACGATTGGGATTCGAAGATTCGAGAATCGCCGGTTGGCCGGGAACCCCTCGCCCGATATTACTTACTCCATTGATACTTGCGCCCGCTGCAATAATAATTCAATATGATGAATGTATTTCTAATGTACAACCTTTTTGAAATACACTTTTTCGGCCGAGATATAATGCGTAAATACATTTAGTTCGGTTGCTGTAAGATTTGTCGCAGAGGTTCCTGTACATCCAATGTATCATACAATTTTCATTTTTCTACATGCAGCATTTTTTCTTAGATGTAGCGCTAAAATATATATTTGATTGCTATATCTGATAAAAAATACCGTACTTGGAAAAAATCAATAATTTTCACACACAAAAGATGATGTGATCTCTAAAACGTATCCTGCAGCAAGCAAAAAAAAAACTTCTACTGACGTATTGGCCTGAAAACTAAATTTTAAGAGGATTAACAATAAAAATTTTCAAAATCGAAAAATGTTAGATTATTCTAATACACACACGTATCAGGAAAATAGTAACTTTTTAGAAAGACCGAAAAAATGAATGACATAACTGAGCTTCTTCGAATCCTTATGATTATATCGTTAAAACGTGTATGTCATGCAGGATGTATTCCCATCCACAACGAAGTTAACATCACTGAGTTCGTGTATACATAGATGAGTGCTTCATTTCGCCGGCCAACCTGTCTTTTGTCTCTTTTGACAAGTCTTGCTCTGATAATATGACATCACAGCGTCTGTATTCGCTCTTTGTACAGCGAATAAGCGCTAATAACGATATTTTAAACGTGTAAAATATTTTGACGAAAATATTATAAAATCAAACGCATAAGTATCTTACAAATTATTTTTAGCGATCAAAAGTTATTTCCACTAAAGTTTATCGCTGATGAATTTTCACAATAAAAGCACAATGTGACGGACGATTTTATCTGCTCGGAAATTAATCTTATCATCTGTAGTTTGAAAATTTCATCAATATAAATTTTGGTTATTATTATTTGTTTTCAAATGTTAAGTAGTACCTAACGAATTGTCTAACGAATAATCGAAAATAATGAAAACAAAATTGATATCTCATGAAATATAACATAAATTTTATTTTTAAAGAATTATCAAAGATTAGTATAGTGCATACATAGAGAAGGAGGCGGCAGGTTGGCGATACGCTAATAATATCTGGACACCAGACACAGATAAAGCCAATTATCTTTGACTAATAAGTGCTTGTAGACTGAGATTGAGCTGATTTAGACATCTACAGATTTAAGTCATATTTCAGAGTGTGCAACAGCAAATGACCGATTCTAATTATTTTCATGAATTTAAAAAAAAAATGTTTTCTCTGAACTGTTTAAAAACGTTTTCTTCCGTGATTTCGAGTTTTTACCGTTATAATATTTCGTCGGTATTATTCTCACAAACGTTGATAAAATAGGCAAAGAATAGCACATACAGCTTTAGAAATGACTTGAAAAAAATCTTACCTCAAATACCGAGAGTCACGTGATTGACGCCACTCGACTCGTTATTTCGTTTGATCAGGTAAATTCGAGAGTGTGATTTTGATAAATGATTCGAGACGAATTAAAAGCAAGTAAAAATTCATTTGAATTTGTAGATTGATTGAAGATTATTTTGTTTACCTTAAAAAGCTGAGTATTTGATTCTTTTTGATGAGATTATGACACATAAATAAGTTTAAAATTAAAATTCGGAGATTGTATCACGAAGCGCGCAGGGGATGGAGTTGTAGCCTTTTCTTAGTTTATATAAGAAACTCGATTTTTCAAAGTTATCGAAAGAATTATAAGTACTGCAACGGTAATGGCTAAACATGCGTAATACTATTTCACAATAAGTATGTGACAAGTTGGTCTGAAATTATATTTTCATACTCTTCAAACGTAAAAATACCCCCAACTAATCCCCTCTGCCTTCAGAGCAAATCAGCTGAAATCGCCTCTATCTGTTACTTTGATCAACGTACTTAGTTGAACGATAAGCTAAATCCATCAGTTGGAAACGAAAACATCGGTACACTCAAAATATACTTATCACTTCATCGCGATCTCAACCAACATCAAATGTAAGCCGAGCGGATAATTATGTATTTTAAACGGGTCACTCGTGAGTATATATCCCGTGAATAAGTACATCTCCTTCGAATTTTCCGCAACGACGGCATCAGCCTGTCCCGCATTTCGATCCTATCCTGCAGGGGTGCTCTTATCGTCCGATATCATTGCCAATAAATATACAGCAGACCTGTATTAAACGCATATAACATACATTATACACTTCGACTTATCGTCCACGTGCAAATGCATGAATGAAAGGTGCACACGTTCGCAAAATCGGTCGCAGATTACGTCAGGCAGTGTGCGCCGCTGCATATGAGCTATAACAGTCCAAAAGCTATCCAAGTTCAAGTGCGCGCACCCTTGAGAGCGAAATATATAGTTGTGTATTTTTTATACATGCATGGATTGTATACCTATGTATTATTTTATATAACACGTGACTAGTATAGACAGTCTAGTCGCGCAGGCTTATGTGCAAATGCCGGTTATGCCGACTTGCATCACCACCACTACCGCATGATAATAATAATAAATAAAAATGTCGGCCCGAATAATGCGAAGAGCTCCATTACAATCCTCGTTCATTCACTGGGAGAAGTTAAAAATGAAAATAGTTGATGGTATTTTCTTGTCAAGTCCAAAATTATAAAAAGTACCACGACCATCCCGATCTCTTCTGCCTTGTCATACGAGTGTGTGAACTAAGTAAGAGAGCTTTGAGCTCGTATGGACGTACATCAGATGAGCAAACGATTGCGTAAACAATTATTTTTCCGTGTAAACAGAAAAAACCACTGTGACAATGATGAAAGTAGTGAAAATTCGTTTAACGACGGAAACCGATCTAAGAACACTTTTTCATTTCCTTCGATGGGGGGTGTTCGGATGAGCTTGGCAACCGAGTTCTGGTGTCAAATATAATATACAGGATAGTGTGATGCAGGGGAGATCAGGAGGATAGATTATGCAAAACTTGTGCAAACTCGTCTGTTCCTGTCGTCCTTTTTATAACTTTCAGCATGATAATTATATACCTGCTCGTCGGATGAATTATTCTCTTACACATGTAACACGCGACCACTCGGGTATAAATGCCGACCATAAAAGAAAAGGTGATTTGTATGTAGGAACTTTCCAGATACCTTTTTATTACATTCCATATAACTTATGAGCCGCACGTGTTTTGAGATAATTTTTATTTGTCAAAATATCAAGCAGAACATCAAATAACAGTATGCAGATTATTTTACGTTACAATATTCAACCTCGTTCCGAATCAACTAAACCATTATTCGCACCTAGTTTTTTGCCACAATATTACCTTGCTTCGGTACACGTTGTGTATTATATTATGGTATGTATGCCTGCGGGTGCATATTGGCAATCAAAGTATCGCTCGATCAAGAGAAAGTATCAATTTTCATCGTTACGCCGAACGGCAAAAAAATAAAATAAAAAACTAATATACCGGTCGAACTTCCTCGCGGTCGTCCTTATCAACGCGCGACTACAGTACTGTTTTTCTCACTAGCTGCTTTCGCTTGTTGTAACAAAGCTGCACCGATGTGATTACAATTGTCGCAGTGCGATAAAAAAAAAAGATATGCAAGTATTGCAAGCTCCTGCATCGTGGTGAAGAAAAAATCAATCGAGAAAAAATCGAACTGTAAGAGGAAAAGAAAAAATTCATCAGAACGAAAGCTGTTACATTATTATTATTAGCACTATTATTATTATGTCCCCCAAGTGCTTTCACAAGAAATCGACGTATCGCGTCTAGATTTTCTTTATCGATCATAGCTCATCCAAACGTTCGATCAAACGCGTAATCACCTCAGTAGATGAATAATTTGTTGTTTGTAGGAAGAGAACGAACAAAAAAGAAAAAAAAAAAAAAAAATTGGCATCGTACATCTTGATCGGCACCACACACTTGTGTTTCATATAATATACTCAAGTGCATCACGCATGTCACCGGTAACTTTTTAAGCTAAAATGTTTATAATGCATGATTAAACTCGCATTCCAATAGTAATTTGTTTGCGGTATAATTATAGAAACTAAAGAAGCGCGCCAAAGTAATGTATACATACGCGGATGATGAACACTCTGTTGCAGCGTATACACTGCTCAATAACGATGCGCTTGAATGTTGAAAGGCGTACCTTAAAAATGTATCCTAGAGAAAGAGAAGCCTACTATAGGCGCGTGTGTGTATGTGTAATATCATGCGAAAAGCTCGCCAAGGCCATCATCGCAGCCGCAGACATGCAAGTCGGTGTTGGCCGATGCAGGAGGGGTGGTGCGTGTGGATTAGCCTGTTGCCTGGTGTCGTATTGCAATGGGGCCGGTTTTTTTTTTTTTTTTTTTTTTTTTTCTTGTTTTTGTTCGCAACACAATAGCGTGTAACGAGATACCATTGTCGTAGCTCGATCTATCGATCGGAAAGGGGATGTAACAAATAAGACGGGCAGATCGCCGCTTACCTAAGCACGTAGGCGTCGACCGTTTCGTTCTGGCTGAAACTGATGATCTCGCAGCGCACGATTTTCAGGAGGTTCTCCCATTTTTGTCTGTAATCAGATAAAAAAAAAGAAATGTATTGACACTTGTGCGCGTGCTAAAAGCTCTTGATCCTTCGCGCGGCGTAAAAACCATCGGTGAATCCCCCGCGACTCGAGTGAACGACTCTTATACTTTTTCCGCGATCGATTCATCGCGATGTTACGTATATAACCAGGAATGAGTACTTTGTGTAAAAATAAGTCCGGGGATCGATTCACGACTGGGATTGTCGGAAAGAAGCAGACGATCAATGATCAGGGAGGAAAAAAAAAGAAGATCGGTATCTCTTTTTTTTTAAATAAAATATTATCGCGTGACTCGAGAAGTAGCAGGGACGAAAAAAAAATATTAAATTTAAGCGTGCTACAATCGGCGCGGGCAAAGTGCACTGCTTACAAACAAGCGAGAGAGAGAGAAAGGAAAAAAGCTCTCGCCGCGAATTATCGATTGCAGACGGGGGTATTATGGAGGGATAAGAGAGCCCCGGCGGACGCGCCGGCGAGACGTTGACTTCGTGTGAGACATGTATTATAATATACTACAGGGCACGGCTCCGCGTATGATTAATCGTGGTATACTTTTGCAAATATCGCGTTATACTTGCGCACGAAGGATATTAATTATTGTCGTTGCGACACGGTGTGTGGGTTATTCGACCTTTTCTTCCCTCGAGTGCTCATATACTTTACTCGGCAGCATCGAAAGTTGAAAGAAAGCGTACCGATAATCGTATCGCGGCGCATGCGATGTCCGACCGGTTAGAATCGGTTTTGCGCCGGCAGATAACGCTGAATCGCGAGATACGGATGAAAAAAGAATAAATGCTTTCCGAACGAGTTTAACGACTAATACATATGTGCGACTTTTAAAATATATTTATAGGCACATCTTCCTAAAGCTTTTTCGTTTTTTGCGTTGGGTTATATTAATGTATTGAGTATATATTATTACAGGCGCACTGAAAGGTATTGTATAGAATCTGCAACTATACGTAGACGTTTGTTTTCAGAATTACTCAAGCAAAACATTTGATAGGGTCAAATGAATCAGAGGAAAAAATTGGCTATCCATTTACTCATGAGCTCAAAAGTAAAAAAAATTACGGTATTTAAGCACTGTAACTTTGTAAATTGACACAGTGCGTTCGGTGGGCAAATTATACTTAGATCTCACCATAATACAACTATTTTTTTATCGTCCACTTTTATCAAGCAAGTCAAACGCTCTTGATCGTAAATATGACACATGTGCATAAAAACAGTAAAGAAATCGATTTTGTTTCTGGTAAAAGTAAGTAGTAATTGACGTTTTACGTCAGGGTAAGTAAATGCACATAAAAAAGTTGAAATGCTTGAAAAACATCATTTAAAAAACAATAGCAACGAACCACTAAAAACTAAGTTTTTAAAAACTTCCAGTATTCTGGAGAATTTCGATTTGAATTGAGCCAATTTCATAGCCAAAAAGAATAAACGTTGCAGACTCAGACTACACGATCAGTTTCACACATGCATGAAAAAAGACAGAAAAAATGACAAAATCTACATATAATGTCAAACAAGCTCAATTTATTTAATTGGCGATGCTCGGTAGACCATAAAACAAACAAACAAACAAAAAACACGTTTATCTGTAATCCGAGCGCGTGAACACGCGAGTGAAAAGGAAGAAAATCCCAAAAATGATTTAAAAGCGCAAAAGATAAAACAATCAAAGAAGATAAGTACACAACCGTATGCAATTTTTCCTTGAGAGCGTGAATTTCCCCCTATGATATCAAGCGGGTATCTAATAAACATGTATTTTTAACCCACGTGAAAACTTTGCACTTAAAAAAAAAAGAAAAAAGAAATTACGAAAGTGTTCACGGACACACCATCCAGTTCAAGAGCAGACTCATTCCATAAATAATACAACGAATCGATTATCAATATCGGCATCATCAACTGAAACGGAATTGACCCGCGCGCAACGACGCATGGTCAGCGAACGGGGAAGTAAAGCGCGCGGCTGGGGCAGCCTACGTCACGGCCCGCGGGAGCTATTTGGGGCGCGCGAGCGAACCAATACAGAGTACATACATATTACGCGGGGCGAGGAAAAAAAAAAGTCATTTGAGGAACATTGAAATTGAAAGAAAAAAATCGCACGCGCGTGACGCGGGAGACACGTGCTCGTCAAAAGCGACCCGGCGCGAGTAAATATTGGCGCTGCAGCCGTGAAAAGCTCGGTACCGCGGAGATGCAAAGGATCCGGAGATATTTTTGCACATCATCAACGTGAAATCACGGCTCGGGTGGTATTTGGAGGAAGCGAGTCTAGTCGAGTTGTTGTACTTGCCTAGGGGCGCGGATTTTGTCTTGTTTTTCTAAAACCGTTGCAAGGTGCGTCATACAGAAATGAGACCTGTGAATCATGCAGTAATGATCTTTTGTTTGTCGACCGGTAAAAGTGGTTTTCGTACGAGATTGGAAAGGCTTTAAGTAATTGGCGAACCGAGAGGTTTACGGCACGTGCCCTAGGCGAGGGACGTAACGAGTTTCGTAATAAAGCCTTTACGGTCGAGTTGCGAATGCTATTTTTCCTACCGAGGGTGTACCAGGGTTCCAAAAAGGCCCGAGGTACGAACAATATACTTTACGATCCGATTTCGGCATTGTTTGAAAATATGTACATTTAAGAGTCTCATACCGAGAAATAAGTTTTGAAAGCTCGCAAAAAAATGTTGGCGATAAGAACATTTTTTTTCCTACCTCGGGCACTTTTGCAACCCTGGTACGCCCTCGGTAGGAAAAACAGCGTTCGCCACTCATGTGCATCCGACCAGGGGGGTTCCAACGGTCCCTCGGGCGTTGGTTCGCAAACGCCCCTGGAGAGATGCACATTTGTGACGAAAACTACGAGGAAAACTACTATTTTATTATTGACTTAGTATGTGGAAAAGCAGAGGAAAATACGTCACCCGCTTGTGTATTTCCACAAACAACGCAATAATTCAATTACCCTCGCAGTTGTCATAATATCTATACTGCTATCGCAGACTTGAGCAAAAGTAAATATAATATATTCCAACGAGATGATTTTCATTTTTTTTTTTTTTTTCATCGAATTTTCACTGTCAGGTACGCTGCCAAATAAATATGGAAAATTTACTCAACCAGATATTCATGAAAAACGAGCTTTTCAATGTTCAGTTTGGTTGCAGTGAGATGGAGAAACGGACACGTGCATGTGACGCTAGTAAATCAAGACTGTTTTCTTTATCAGGCACGTTTGGAGTTGCGAAAAATGAACCCTAATGTCAATGAAATGCGTCTCTTTGGTATCATATAAATATAATATATGAAGTTGGCAACCGAAAATTTGGGAAATTCTTTGCGACTTCCTTTGCAAGCTTCATGGTAGAAAATATCTCCGATTCGAGTATCTATACATGCATAGAAAATGTTTGCTCCCGTGCCAAACACGCAAAAAGCAAATAATTAACTCGAAAGAGAAAACAACTTTCGTCGAGTATAATTTCGTGCAAGTGAATTTCACAACAAGTTTTGAGGGTGGGGGGGGGGACGATTAATTTGATCTTTTTACATCGTCCGTTATCTCAAAGCGGCAAAGTTTACTATTTCATTGATTTCATTGTTACGATGATAACATTAGGGTGTTTAAGAATAATCATGATTTTATAAAAATAGGTGAGTATACCATAAAGTTTCACTCTTACGCGCAGCTTTAATATTTTTGTTCTTTGGTGACGCAATGGAAACCCCAAGGGACTAATATACATACGTTCATAAATCAATGTATTCTCTGCCATCCACTAAAATAACTCCGATGCACGAATTAATCATCATGTTCGACGTGACTTCTCAAACAAAGTTACACTTTCGTATTAGTCAAATTGACTAGTATAATGTTAGTATACAGTTCGAGAAAACAACTCCGAAAATTTATCGATCACAGCTCCAAAAAAACCAGTGTCAAACTCCTATTACTATCATCGTAAAAAAAAAAAAGAGTGAACATCCATAAGAGAAAATCAACCCCTCCTGCAGTGGTAAAAAAAAGGGGTTGTGAAAAACCGTCCGTGCCACCTGTCAAAACACTCGATTCCAACGTGACAGAACAACACGTGCCAAAACAGAGCGACAAACAGGGGGTTGTTAAAGACAATGTACGAAGGGTAAAAAATACCAATGTTCTACTACAACGAAATACTCGAGCAGGAATATAGAGTACACGGTAAGTACGGAGCAAACACGCGCGCGCGCACACGCGGGGATTTCGGAGCAGCATCACGACCCTTGTACACATACGCGCGCACGCACATCGTCGGAGAAAGAGCCAAGGTCAGAGCTGGCAAGTACGCGCGTATACGCACAAGACAAACCTTTTACTTGAGGAAGAAAAAAAAAAAAAAAAAAAAAAAAAAAAAAAAAAAAAAAAAAAAAAAAAAAAAAAAAAAAAAAAAAAAAGATCCAGGCCACTCTCTGACGCAAGATGAAATGGTAAAAAGCGGAGCAACAAAAAAAAAATGCACGCCGCTTACCGGGGTATCTTTCTGAGGTCGCGCTGCCTGTCGGCGCCGTCGGCGCTCGTGAACCATATCTCCAGCAGCTTCTCGACGCCCTCGAAGAACTGCACGTCCTGGAGTAGCTCGCCGTTGGCCTTGACGCACTCTTTGCTCAGCTGCAGGTGGTGGTGCTCCGGGCCGCAGCTCTTGACAGCCGCCTGGTGCAGGGCCGTCATCCTCACCTCGGGCCCGCCCAGCGGCATCATCGTCGCCGTTCCCGTAGCCATCGGCCGATTATGGATACACTTGTATGCGGAGCGCGCGCGCGTGTAGCCTCCCGGCGAGTAGGTAAGTATATATATAAGGTAAGTAAGCACTACTCGGTCCCGTGCGTTAAGTATATGCCTTCAGCAGCCGGGGCACGAACTGGAGGGTTTTGGTGTGTATAATGCAGTACTTTTATGCAGCGAGCTAGAGAGAGCGCGTGATACACAACAACGATCGAACGGGGCCCACGTGCAGTGTGGCCCCCCACCCCCCCACCCCCCTGTCAGATTGTACAAGCAGTCCGGCAACTCGGCAACGCGTGCCGCAGCTGATCCGGTAATAATATGATGATGCTGTACAAGTAATCAATCGAGAGATGTATTGTAAGTATATCAGAGGGCGGTGGAAGCCCCTACTCCTTCTCTTCTTCACAATCTTCACTGCGCACAACTACTTATTGCAAGTAAAACACTTTTTTTGATAAAACGATGTTGGCGTGTCGATTGTCCGCCGACGAGTGAGCTATCGGGCCGCTGCTCTATCGCTTTTTATACCGTGCAGCCGCCGGGGCAGACGAAGAGAGCATCGCGGAGAGCTACTGGCGGGCAACCGCCTCGGTATCGAGTCCTACTCTCTTCCGTGATCCTCCGATGGCTTTGTAAGTAAGTATAGGTACGGACACTGCACCTTTTGGCTGCTCCTCGCAGTCGTCCCCCTTTGATCCCGCTGCCTGTGTTTTGTGTGTTAAATGCCAAATTATACGAGACGTGACAATTGACAATCAAATGTGTCGATTTGTTTCGGGATGCAGCGGGAGCTGCACACGCATCAGAGAGCAGCAGCGAGTGTCGTCGTCTGCACCGCTGTCGTCTGTCTCGTTATTGGTGTTGTTATCCGATATTTTTTATCCGCGTCCACATATCATGTACCGCGAAGAAAAACGAGAGATGCGCGGCTGCCGCGATCTCTGCACGTATTGGATACCTTTTTACATTCGCCTTCGGCGGCGGTTTCGATTTCACTAAAAGCACACCGACAGTCCGCTCGTACACTTGGCAAGTTGGCACCTCTACTGCAGTAATAGTAATAGTACAACTGCTCCGAAATGAAGTGTCCCTACAAGTATACCACAGTCATGCTGATCGCCGAAGCGCCCGTGGCGGCCCATAATCGCACCATCTAAACAAGAGAGAGAGAGAGAAAGAGCTGCGCGCTTAATTGCTCTTCGACTTGGCAGTTTGGCACTGTTTGCAATGTTTGCACACTTTGCGCACTAGCTTGACTAGCTGCAGCTTTGCACGAAACTGCCACGAATAAGGTGCGCGCGCGCGCACTGGCGATATTGTTAATATTGTATTATTGTATAAGGGTGAGCGGGGTGAATCGTATTCGTATACTTACATACAATGTGCAAGTGCAGCAGTAAAGTATGATAAAAGCTGCAAATATTTCGCCGGTAATTCATTGTTTATTTGACACTCCCAGGTATGAGCATGATTATCTTTATTTGTCAAAGTAGGTTTTGTATAAAAGTTGTGAAACTGCTTTTTTGGGCCTGTACACGCCCTTTGTTTCGAAAATTTTTTCACAAATTTACAACTCGAGGAACAATTTTTTTACCCGCAACGAAAGGAAAAAAAATATTCTGTCCAAGCATAGTTGCGCCGTCTCATTTCCGGGATAATTTCCTAAAGTCATTTATTTTTCGTAAAATATATGGTTCTCGCGCAAACAAATTTATAAAGATTTACAGTCGCATGCAATAGCGCGTACGTACGATGATAGTTTACAATTTTTCAAACAATTTTCTTTTTCGGGCGAGAGCTACCCTACTAAGTAACATACGTCGCTTGGGAGAAAAAAGAGGTATCAATTCAAAAAAGCTTGAAAAAAGGTTGTAGATTACGCCTCGAAAGTTTGCACAGTGCTTTTTTCGCAAGGAGACCGTCAACTCCTCTGTCGGTTGATCGGCCAAGCTCTTTCTGCGAAAATGAATTTTGTTTTAAAACTTACCTTTGTAAAACTTACGATCAAAACAGACAACAAAGACGACGGCGATTATTAAAAACAAATCATTCATAAGTAATGCGTCGTAGCTGGCCTTTATTAGAATGTAAAGAATGTTTGGTGACGAGACAAGCGTGTCGTGATGTAAACATAATATGCAGATAAACTTTAAAAACCCGTGGGTGATATGAGTAGTTTTCCAATGGAATTTTCAGAAATGCAGTAAGGCTGCTCGTACTACGTATTTGATCCAAGATAATTAAGCGCCCTATAAAATACTATTAATTTTTATTTCGGAATTTTTATTTAACAAATTCATTTGGGTAGACCAGAGACACACCCACTGACATACCCGAGCGGGTGTCAACTATTTTCAAAATTATCTTGCACGCACGGTTTGTCTTGAGATTTGTTATCAACACGAAAGTCAAATGGCACTCAATAAATGTATTATCTATCATAGCAGTTCTTGCGCTTGGAGCCAAGGCTGAAAAGATTGTTTAAGAGTAAATTTTAGAATATTCATACAACGTATGATAACTTCACATGAAGATTTTGCCATTATTAAACATTGAAGTATTCAAACATTTTTTTTTAAAAACTTTTCTTTACAAAAATTACGAATTAAAAGAATCAATTTCATATTTCTTTATATCTAAATATTCATTTCTCAATAAACGTTGTCATCAATGCATCGCATTAGTTCCACGAATTTATGAATCGAGAGAGTTTTCGAGAATTTAATCCACACAGCTAATGTCAATTATTAACTAAATTACTTTTTTATACGCGTCCTTCTGTGTGGAATGGATGATAGATGAACGGACTTAAGTACTTATAATCCAGAAGTGTTGAGTTCAAATTTTGGTGTATCTACATCTTGTCATGCGCGTCGAATCGTCATACATGATTCCGCCCTAATATATTCTAAATAAATAAATCTATCAATCACCCTAATCTGTCATTAATTGAGTTTTAGACTTTTAGAAGGAAAAACTTAACGAACTGAGTAGAAAAAAGCAAAAAAAAAAAAATAGAAACGAAATTTTGAAAAATTATTAGTATGGCTTTAAATCTAGTCTTGCCATCAGATAAAAATTTAAGTGATTATTTCAATGATTAAACATTTATTGAAAAATTCAGCGGCACGAATAGGATGAACGGCCTAGAAAAATGTTTATGAAAATTAATTTTTCAAAGGTAACAAGCTTTTACAAATACATTTTTTATCTGCAATTGTTGGGACGATTTAATTACTGTATCGGCAAAATTAACGCTCTCATTAACCCGATGTGCTGTTATTTTTTTCAATCCCACGGCATTAAACGACGTTGTAAAATTTCAATGTAAATCTGCTAATCATTAAGTAAACTGACCAAAATTTTAAAATAGTAATTTAAGATAAGCGAGTTTCATCGATTTCGATGTACAGTAATACATACCCTAGGACGTACAATACTTTAGAAACAAATAAATCGTCGTTCTTTTTTAAGGATTTGTATAACTTCAAAAAGTACCTAGAAGTAATATCATTAATATTTGCTTAACTTTGGATCAGATTAGGGAAATTCTTCGGTAGACGATATTCTTTTCAATAGATACAAATAGATACAAATATAGATATGTCGTACGCCTTCATATGTATAGTTTAGAAAAAAACTAATGATCGAAAGTTTGTTTTGGATATGTCAATCAAGTGTCAAAACAGTAACTACGTAAATTCCATGATCAAACATAATTTATTATCTTGGAACTATCGGAATTCGGTTATTGCATTATTTGTTCGAAATTTTTGGTGGAAAACTTTGCTAAAAATTCTGGTAGATTTTTCAAACGTCTTACAGCATTTATTTTGTCGGTATTTATCTATATTTCAGAATAAAAATTCATCAATAAATTTTTAGAAAAATATATGCTCATGAAATGTATAAATTTTATGGTAAAAAATTGTATATTGACAAAAAAAAAAGAAAAATTACATTTGGACAAACTAATGCACAAGCAACAAAGTACTTTACATTCTCAATATTCTCAAATCTCAATATAAAAACATATTTACATAAAAATCTCACGACGTGGTGCCGTTCTGAACTTTATTTCCTTTTTTCCCGGCGTTTGGCTTACCAACCTTACTTATTTTGCCAGCTTTGCTGCTCCCATTGTTCTTCTGTTTTCTCTTCAGTAGTTTTTTAGCTAGATTTTTTCCTTTCTTGAGATCACTCTTAATGTTGACAAGGGCATCCTCACTCATAGGCTCAATGATCTTGCCCATCTTCGTTTTGACAGCAGGCGTGACGAGTTTGCTAAAAACTTTTTCGGGTACGAATTCTCGACCTATGGGTGCTCTTAAACTCGCCTCGTAGTCCTCAACACTCCTGTATGGGAAAGGCAGTTCACTGACCAGATGCTTCTTAATTTTTGGATTTTTTTCCTCTATAATAACCACGTCTCCCTTGTTTTCGTCTTTGCGCGTCTCGACTTTTGGAAACTTTAAAACGAAACGACGCTTCTTGCGACTTGTTATTTTGAGGTTTTTGCCACCCCAGCTTCCCCAGCCTGGTAGAGTCAGATCGACGTTATCCGGCTGCGAATTTTCAATCTGAAATAATTAAAATACAAATCCATTAAGAAATGACAAATTACACGACAAATAGCAATGTTCAATGACGTTTAGCTTTAGGAAAAGTCACTAACCTCATTTTTCTTCTCATATCGAAATTCATCTATCACATCGTCATCCGCAAAAGCTTCACTAATTATTTGCTGTTGATCTTCCTCTGGCTCACTTTCGTCGTCCAACGCATCATGTGCTTCGCTTGACTCGTTAGGTATTACAGTTTTAACATGTTTTGGCTTTATATTGATAAATTTATTCGGATCTATTTCAACTTTATTCGGCTGAGCTGTTACTTTTCTATTGAATTCTGTTATATTGGTTATTGTTGCCAATTCAGAATTTTCCTCTTGTATAGTTGAACTTGTGGACTCTTCGATGGGTTTTCTGAGCGATGGTCTTACGATTTTTTGGCCTTTTAAACCAAGTTTTTCCAAATCGCTGACATCACTATTATTTCTTTTTCTGTTTTTCCTTTTTTCTTTCTTATTCTCCTCATTTTCAAGTTGGCGTTTCTTCTTGGCAAGTTTTTTATCAAAAGTTACTTTTATTTTATCTTCCATAGCATCGAAAAGTTCATTGATGTCAAGGTCATCATCGTTATTTGAATTATTTTTCACTGCAGACATTGTAGATGATTTTTTCTTTGCTTCCTTCTTTTTATTTTTTTTGGAGGCAGGCGCATCTGAATTATTTTGAACGCCAACTTTAAGAGAATTATTACTGTTCTGGTTTTCGTTATTTTCAATACTATTTTCACATATTTCACTTGAATTTTTTTTTTTTTGGTTCATTTCTTCTCGATGTTTTCTGTATCTCTTGATGAAGTCCGTAACTTCTTCATCAGCTTTTACTGGATACATCCAAGGATTTTCTTTATCACTACTTGTCAATGGTAAAGTTGGTCCATCATCCATATCTTCATCACTGTCATCTTCTTTAACTTTTTGTGTCAAGTCTCTGCTGACTGCTAGTTGTTCAGCCAGTACTTGTCTAGTCTACAGTAAAAAAGAAATAATAATGTCATTAATATATTTTTTATTCAAAATAAATAATTTTACCTCTTTATCGTATTTGGCTTTAATTTTTTGACTCTGAGCCCATTTTCCAGTGTTTTTATGTCTCAATGTCATACGCTCCCTTATTCTAGTATTGTCCAGCTCTTGCAATTTTTTCAAAGCTGCTTCTGGATCAGTCTCCTTTAATTTTTCAAACTCTTCTATAGCTTTTTTCATCCTTTCTTTTCTTTGTATTCTATGGAACTTTTTGCTTTTGATCTTATTCTGTCTCCTGGCTTTTGCTGCTTTATAACTCTGCAATAAATGTTAAATAATAATTAATTTAAAAAGAAAAAAACCTTTAAATAACTTACCTCTTGTGCCTTAAGCTTAGCGATTTCTTTCTGATGCTCTAGTGCTTCTTCCATAGTCATCTTGAATTGATCATTTTCTTCTTCTTCTGATTCATCTTTTGGCTTAATCGCTGCTAACTGTTTTTCCAAATCGGATTTTATACGATACCTTTCCACAAATTCATTAGAAGGTGTAAATTTTATGGAAGACCGACTAAGAGGAAAACTAATACATGCTGCAGTGCGATTGTTGGCTACTACACCATTCCATTTTTTAAGTTCTTTTCTAGTGCTTTCATATCCTACTATACGTTGTATCTGAAAAATAAAAATTCTTACAATAAAAACCAAATAAGTACCATTATACACATTACTTGCACAAAATACTTACCCTTTCTGCAGCTGGTTTTTCCAAAGGCTTGGGTAAAACCTTTTCCTGTGAATTTTTTTGTTGCTCTCGTTTAAGTTTTTTTTTAAATTTTTTTAAAGATTCTTGAGCTTTCACTTGATCCTCACTTTCATATTTAGTTTTTGTTAAATTATATTTTGAATCTACTAAAGCTAATTCACTTCTCTGATGCTTCCTTATTCTGAAAATCAGACAAACATTTTTACTCTCATAACAGTCAAAGCAGAACATACACTCAGTAAGCAGAATAATATAGTATAACATGTGCTATTTTCACCAAAATGAAAATGTAGAAATTCAGAAAATGTTCTTAAATTATTGTAAAATAAAAATGCCACTTGTATTTGCTGATAATTAATTATCGAAATTTTGGTAAATTAAATGAGTAACCTATTCTTATAACACATACTTAGGCACTCTGTCCAGACTTCTTGTGGCCTCGACAAGTTTTTCGTGTTTTTTAGTGTCATCCAGATCACTATCGTCAAGCTCAAACTCTGACGAACTCATATTTTACAACTTTGTAACTAAAAAATTTCAAGAAAACAAAAACTTAATTATTCGCACACATCAAGCACCGAAGCACGTGTGTTTTCTGTCCGTCATCTGGCGCTTCGAAATCTCCACCAAACTGACCAAACTCCAAATTGTTGAATTGATAAAACACATACACGCGATATGCGTCAATTATGCGTGCTCGGCTCGGCCGGTAATAAGTATTGTTACAACGTCACGTTTTCGGATTTCGGAGCTTATACATTGCATAGTTTTTTTCCATTAAAATATTGACAGTTTTTATAAAAGGAAAAATATTACTGAAGCTTCTAGACCAATCGTTTATTTAAAAAAGTGCTCCCAGTATGTGTACATTTAATAAATAAATCTGTGAAGGAAGATTAGAAAAATACAAAAATTATAACCTGTCAGCAAAAACAAAATGACTTAATTTGTTCGAAAAAACATTACATGTGCATTAATAAACAGTAGAGTAATCATTTCTTTTCAACTGAAGAACTTAATAGAATCGGAATGTTTATTTTATTCCTTTTGGCAACTATCAGTTGCTTGATGGATCCATTTGCTTCATTTATCATTAAAATTGTAAGCTTGCATTTGTTTTTTAATCAATTTTACGATAATGAAGGTTATTTTAACATATTGGGTTCTAGATAACAGGATGGTGTTGTAAAGAAACCGATGAAGATCAAGAGATGAGGAAAGAGTTGATTTCATTGAAAAAAGAGATGAGTAGCTTATCAATGGTTGATGAATTTTCAAAGTATGCAAAACTACAAAGAAGATGTAATAAGTTACAAGATGTAGTCAAAGATAAATGTAAGTAGGTAATAAATGTTCGATTTTAATTTGTGCCAGTACTATTCGACTCTTATGAATTTCAGTAAGTGCCAGATCAACATCAAGAATGAAATTAAAAATGTCTATGACTTATGGCATCCGGATTTTAAACGTAAGTTGAAATTTATTTATCCTTATAAAATTTCAAGTGAATCAATCTATTTGTACTATACATTCTTTGCAATAGGGAATCTTTACAACCAGCCTTATGTACTCCTACAGAAGTGAGCCTGTTGTTATTTTTCCTAATGGCTATCTCTGGCCTGTTGAATCGCTTTTAAGTTGGCCAACTGGTGTCAACAGCTGCATTTCTTTACCTTCGTGGATTATTTTGATGAGGCTTAGTGTATCATCAGCAAGTGGACAATGATTGGTGTATACCTTACTTTGTAAATAATTGTACAGTAAATTTTAAGAAATCTGTTTAGCATGACCTACAAATTTATGAAACCAACTTTTTTAATCTCGTGTTTTCTCTATGTTTAATAAATGTTGAAATAAGTTTTAGTACATAATTTTTTTTAAGTTTAGAAACCATCGAATCAATTTTAATGGGTTAAAAGACGTAAAGTCTAATATAGCAAAAAGAAGATAGTGTATTTCATAAAAGCGTCGGTAAAGTACATAATATGATTGAAAAAGTTTGATTAACAATAACAAATATGCGTTTTACACTGATAATATAAATGTAAAACTGAATAAATCCATGCCACTTCACCTGATACAAATATTGTTTGAGCGGGTTATCATTTGTAAACTAAATATTTTATTTCTCATTGATTTCACATCTATAAATATATTCGAAATTTGACACGCAAATAAGTTTTAATCATCAACTGAATTATCAATTATTTGAAAGATGAGAATAATCAGAAATTCAATCTTTGACAAACAATTTTGTTATTTTTAATTACTTTTGATTAGGGTTAAAACAAAAAAAAATATTTTTGCAATAAAACATTACAAGTCCATTTACTCGAAAAGGACAAAAAGAAATATTTCTATTTCATACTCATCTTTTGTCAAACATTTTAAATGTTCTCATTTTTTAGAAGTGCCAATAAACTATTACATCTCCAGGCAATACAGTTTACGATTTTTTTCTTCAATTTTTCGAAGATAAAGCACCACTGCAAGTTTAAAAAAAAAATTTTTCAAGTAAAATTTGTCACGAAACGACTTTCATTTCTAATATTTTACTTCATATCACACAAAATATTCTTTAAACATATCTTACCACATTTTATTATTGTATTCAGTTAAAAAAAGGTCACATTACAGTAATTGGTTCGACAATGAATACCAACATCATCATACATCAAAGCTTAAATTCGGCAGATTTTACGCATATGAATTTACAACAAGATGACACAAACTTTTGACTGACATACATTTTAATAGTTTTTCCAATTACAAAGATAACGTCTGTTTCGGCCGGTCGACTCGAATCCGAGATGTATTGAAGGACCTTGCCAGTAACGAATCATCGTCGATCCAAGTGTAATAAGTAAAAATATAAATCAAACACAAGATGTATTTTTGTACAATTATACTAACAGCAGGTGATTGGAACATGAACAAAAAAGATTTACATTTGTTTTCGACGTCCGCGCACAATTTTCATTCATAGGTGATCGACAATATCGCTATGATTTTATTTAATCTTTAATCGAACTTTGAAATGAAAAAATATACGCAAAAGGAACAGTGTTAGTTACTTACGTAACAATTGCGTTCTCCCGTAAGAGTGATCGTTTTTGTTGGTAACGACTCGTTACTAACGGGGCTCTACCCAGGTTATCGATATACTTATCGCATAATCTCAGAAAATCTATCAAAAATTTTTAGTCTGCGCATGCGCACACCTATTTTTTGTAACTTTTTGGGTTTAATTTTCGATATATTTGTGCGATTATGCAATATATCGATAACCTGGGTAGAGCCCCTGGGTAGAGCCCCAGTTGATCAAGATTTTCTAGGGCGAGTGGTCATCACAGGGCATGAATTACCATTATCAGCCACGAATATGAGACTTTTCTCGCACGTTTTGCATAACATACGTTTTACTTCAAGTTTTGTACAACTCAGACGCAAATATATTAGTAGCGACTTGTGGTGTGATTTTATAACCAGCTTTTAATAGCTGAATAACTCGAATACAAGCAACAAAACACATGCACAAAAGTTTTTTTTACATGACTAATGTTAATCTAAAGTATGAAAAAAATTACTTTTTGTTTTGTCGCTAGTACTTACACTAGATTACAAGTTCGTTTACTTCATCATTCAAGCTTATTACATGTACATCACGAATGCTTTTAGTCTGTTTATATTTTTTATTTTCTTTTTCTTGCGCTTTTTTTTTTTTTTTTTTTTTTTTTTTTACGATAACAAATTTATATACTCTCTGCGTGATTATTTTAATCTAACTAGTTTTTTTTTTCTTTGCAATACAATGTTTTTTTTATAAAAATGTTACTGTGTAACTATGTATGGCGCTGTGATTTATCTTTGTCTGTTACTATTTATATTTATTCTGCTAGCAGTGAACAGTTTTGAATTTTTTTTAATCGTTCGTAAGATTATTACTAATTTTACATCGACATTACCAAAAAAAATTAACATCACTTATCGAAGATTGATTATAAAACCCTTATGAAACCCATTTACATGCTACGCTTAACGTAAGACGGAGAGAACAGTGCGTGCTACACATTTGTCATTCATGGTCAATCGGATTTTATAAGCATAATTCAGGTTATCGTGAACGCAAAAAATAAATTCTTGAGCGAGTAAATCGTTTCATGTTTTCTCTTACAAGTATACTGTTTGACTTCGTGTTTCTCTATGAAATTTCATGAGCACAAAAGAATCTAAAGCAAAATAAAACATACTTGCTTTGTCGTAATACGTTAATAGACGTGAAAAATGTAAATAATAAATAGCTTAAGAAAAAGAAGACGAAAGTATTTGAGTAGCTGTGAATGAAATAGTAAGTAGCAAATGATGAGAATGATAAAAAGAAGACAATTGATATAATCGTGCTTGAATTCAATTAAAAGAAATTTTTATTGTTTGATAAATATTAAGAGACAACGATTTTTAAATAAGCTAGTAGCTGTACGCCTCGAATGAGAATATCTTGGCAGAATATTATTTATATCTTTGAAATGTCCATAGGACACGAACCTGAAGTATTAGCCTGTGTGGCGACTAACGGTGGAACACCGGGGTTTACTATAGTAGGCGGAATCGCTGGTTTTATAAATCTATCCGATGCACGTCTGCTGGATGGCGCTATAATATGAACCTGAAAATAAATTTCGAATGTTGACTGTATACCCATCACATAGGATTTTTTTTTGTACATTATGTAATACTTACTCCTGAAGGAGGGGACGAGCTTGCAAATGGCAGATTTGTCGTTAGCTGTCCACATGCATAACAACGATTTGCATTTAGATTCTCTCGAGACGTCGAACCTATCATAATATTACCTATTAATTATTTCCATCGCAAATTTTTTCTTAATGAGCTTAAGACATTATATTCGATATTTCATTCGATAATACACTACCAGGACTAAGAGGTCTAGAACAACTAGGCGAGGGTTGATAGGGCACCGGACTTGAAACAGCTCTTCCTCTAATGCCACCACCAGACATCACAGATTCATTATAATGGCGTTCCTCTTCCATCTCCAAGCTATAAGTAGTATTTCCAATGAAAATTGTTTTCACTCAGGTACGGCATATTAAATGTAATGTTTATGTTCAATTTACCTCGACTCTGATTCAGATAGGTGTCTACAAAGTGCCTCACGACGTTCAACTTCAAGTTGAAGTTTTCTCTGTAACCTGAGATTTTCCTCGCGAATTTGCTTCTCTTCATTAACAAACCGTTGCACTTTTTCTGAATCTAAAAAAATACCCCGCGATCGTGAATATTCTAACGGATTTTTCATACTTTGATAAATGAAGGAAACTACATACTTTCTTGCTGAGATACCAAAAGTTGACGCCTCAATCTGGCAACTTCACTTCTCAGATTTTGAATATGTGTGCTGAGGTTGACAGCGGTATCACCATTGTTGATATCTCTTGGCGAAGTAGGGTCTGACACAGGCTGATCCAGCCTTATTTGAAGAGATCTCTTCTCAGCTTCTAGTTTATCCATTCTTTTCCACAGCTTGTTAACCAGAGCTTCCTGCTCTTGCTCCAAGGTATTTTCCAATTCAACTTTTTCTCTCCTCAACTGTTCTAAATTGCTCTGTTTGGCCAAGGTCTCTGCCTCCAACTTTTCGATTTTTCTCATCAGTTTATTAACAAGACACTCCTGTTCTTGTTCTAAAGTTTGTTCAAGACGGCATTTTTCTTGACGGAGTTGATTTAGCTTTCTTGACAGATCATTTGTCAAACATTCTTCCTCTTGCTCGTAGTGATGAGCCAGGGTTTCTTTTTCTTTTTTTAATGCTTGGATTTTTTTGAGCAAAGTGTTACTGATAAACTCTTCCTCCTGCTCTGCCTTGGCTTGCTGAAAAAGTTATAAACCAGTTATAAAACTTACTCGTAACTTTTACAGGGTGAAAATCACGCCAAGAAAGTTTTTTAACTTCACTAGAGTTTTTGGTGATATCTGAATTCATTATATCGAATGGACTGAATAGAAACTATTCATTCTTTTGTACCACAACGTAAAGTTTCAATTTAAGTTGAGAAAAAAGTATCTGCTCCAAAAGATAAATGTATATCATTCACTGCAAGACAGTGTGTTCTTGTAATCTCTGATATTTTTTTTTTTTTTCCTTGAAAGCTTATGAAGTTGTGCAAACAGCAAACCAATGATTAAAGAAAAAAAAATGTATTCTTTTTTTTTAATTTTAACAATAAAAAGTATAAAATTATAAAAAAAAAAAAAAAAAAAAAAAAAAAAAAAAAAAAAAAAAAAAAAAAAAAAAAAAAAAGCATGAAATCAGCTTCTACAAGTCCAACTGCCCAACAAAGTATTTTGGAGGACATGAATGCATAATGCAGGTTCGAGAACAAAGAAAAAAACTGCAAAAGCTCTGCTGCGTGGACTAGAAATCCAATATCACTTGACAGAGACAAAAAACATAGGCAATTGCGGGCAGCTGGAAAAAAAACGTGCAAAAAAAGTCGGGACACAGGAGGTGGCGGCAGAAGAAAGCGGATCAGGCTGAGATGTAATGTATATGTCGGGCGGACACGTGAGCGAGCCCAGGGTGTGCGCGAGACTCACGATGATGACGGAGGCCTGGCGGAGGCTGCGGTTCTCCTCCTGGAGGGCCTTGACGCGCAGCTTGTAGGTCTCGAGCTCGACCTTGAGCACGCGGTTGTGCTGCTGGAGGGACTCGATGCGCTTCTGGAGCTGCTCCCGGGTGACCGGCGACGGGGGCATCATGATGTCGGTCGTGAGGCAGATGATCGGACCGCCGTCTATCGAGCTCGAGTCGCTCTCGGACGCACTGTCCCGGTCGGCCATGTTCGCTCTGACGTCCGTGTGTCTCTCGAGGGTCTCAGGTCGTCGAGTCGTTAGGAGCGCTCACTCGGCTGCCACGAAGCTACTCCTTCCTCCCGGTCGTTGGCCTTTCGTCCTCCTGGGTCTGCGTCCAAAATCTTGGTCTTGATTTTTTTTTTCGGGGCAGCAGCAGCAGCAGGCTCGTGATTCTGCACTTGCAAAATCTGCAGGGGTTAGCGCGTGGTGACTGGTGAGCTACCGGCTCGCAGCTGCTGGCTGATGGCTCTGACTGGGCGATGATGGAGCGAGTACTTGCCGTACTTGCGGGTGTATACTGTATGCTGCTACTGCCGATCTGTCTGATTTTGAACCCGATTACCCGATGCGGTGCCTGTGATGCGATAATACCTACTACACGCAAGTATAGGGTATTATACCCTCGCAGCAGGTGGAGGTTGGTATGGTCCAGGAGCAGCGCGAATCACTTACGCAGTGGCTCTTGATTCTCTTGAACAAACATGTGCTCTCTTTCTCTCTCTCTTTTCTGGGGCTCTCTAAATTGCGCTCTCTTCAGTTCAGTCCTTCTCTCTCCCGTGGACGGTCGTCGGATCAGCTGTTCAACAATATAGATTATTTTGTTCGCTTATGTCGCTCGGAAGCTGCGGGATTCTCGGGATTCGGGATACTCCGCGCGTGGAGCGCTTTGGGACATCGGGCGTTGGTAATGGTAAACAAATCTTATTTGTGCGTTTTTTTTTAAGTTATTTACATGACATCAAATTTTTCCACTCCATACTTCAGGTACCAAAGAAATAATTCAAATTTACAACAAAACAGAAAATTGAGTATAAATTAGATTTATTTCAGGGCAAAAAAATGAATACTTACTTTCTTTGAAAAACTATTCTTAATTGTAATCACATTTTATTTTACGAGTTATACATATTACCCCAACCCTACATTTTGGTGTGCTCTCAACAAGCTTCACCCCTCGGGAATCTCGGGACCCCTCTCCTGCCGTAAGCCGTAACACACAATAAAAAATTGTCAAGGTTGACATTACTACTACGTTTCTCAAAAAAATTCGTGCGATTAAAAAACGTAACTGTTTTTTTTTATTTCGCGAATTTTTTACTCAAAACCAATGGAGTTTTTATTAATACGTTCTCAGAAACATCTTTGTGTATAATAATCCCAAAGAACCTGACAAAACTTTTTTGGCACCAAAAACATAATTTCAGAACTTTTTACGAAACTCGCTGATAACAAATGCTTTATCTGAAATTAATAAGACAATCCATTGGTTCGAATCGTCTTTAACAGATGAAATTATGGAGGGTGGGTTCATTGGAAAAAAATCATGGGAAATCAGGAATCTCCCCCTGGCTCTCAGATTACAAGAGGAAAAATTACTCATCCTTTATCTTTGAAGTTTTTAATAAAAACTCATAAATAACATATTTTGGAATCAATTATAATAAAACAATCATCGCTTCAACTTTATAAATGTATTTTCGGCAAAAAAATAATATGTATGATTATAAGTAAGTTTATTTCATTTTATACTTAGAATTCTTTTGTGATTTTTTAAGATCTTTACTGTGAGATAGTAGATTTTTAAACGATTTCTTTTCTTTGGCTTTGTTTCTAAAAAAAAAAAATAGAATATCGTACTTTTACCGTTAAAGTATTGAAAGTATTTTATAATAATGAATAATCAGACATACCGTCGATTCAATGCAGATCTCTTTAAGGGAATATATGCATAGGGGTCGGGTTTGCCTTTCCGTTTAACATCACCAAAACCTTTTGTAGAACGGTATTCTGCACCAGGCTCCAGTACTTTTTTAACTTTCTTTAATGGGCGATGAATACCAGATCCGCCAGCTAAAATATAAATAGTATTATTGATCTCAAATAATCCGCACTGCAGTTCAATGTCTACAAAAAGTTAATGAAACCTTGATATTTTGATGTTGCTGTGGACCTAACTGTTGAAATAATGCTAGCTGAGCTGCTACTCATCTTCCGCTTTCTTTCAAATTTATTCATAAATGCAGTTGTCTTGGAATCATTATCATTATCGCCTGCGGAATCTGCAAACAATGTTATCAAAATTTTCTTATAAAAGTGCTACTCTATGCAAATAACTGGAGATGTTTATATAATATATAAATGAATATTATACGTATAAAACTTTTAATACCTTCGCCATCACTTGCATCAAAAGGTAATTTGTTTTTTTTCTTTTTTTTTCCTTCGTCTTCACTGCTGTCATTGCTGTCATCAGCTATAATTAAACGCCCGTCTGAGGCAGTTTTGAAGCCGCCATTTTTATTATGTTTTATTTTAGTATCAGCACCAGAACCAAGATTACTAGGCTTCATAGTTGTAATATTTTTGGCAGTAGCTGGATCTGCAAAGTCAACAATATCATCACTAGTTTCTTGAATCCATGTCTTCTTTTCTAGTTTTTTCTTATGTGTCTTGACAGATTTGTCATCATCACTGTTGTAAAGCTCATCATCGCTGTCAGCTAGTATTTCTTCCAAACTGCCGGAAATATAGATTTTAATGTATTTGTACATTAAAAATCAGCAAAATTATTTTATAACTTACCTTTTAGGTTTTCTTTTAATATTGAATTCTTCTAGACTCTCATCATCATTTTGACTGTTTTTTTTCTGCTCTTTTGACGCTTGCTTTCTCGTTTCTACTTTACGAATGTTTTTCAGTCTTTTGTGCATTATTACATCAGAAGAAGGTACACTACCAGCAATCATTTCTATTCCAAACTTTCTGACTAATTTTATTAAAATATCACGAACTTTTTGACGCCAGTGTCGTTTGCAATCTTCTGTCATATTTGTCAATGCTTTTACCTAGTTGAAAATATAATATGTATGAAATTTTATGGCAAAAACAAATTAAAAAAATTTAATTTTCAAGCAAATTTTTGTGTAAAATAAATTTACTCACAATATCGATGAGCATTGGCGCGATTAGTGGGGTAGGTATAGCCGAAAGATACACTTTTATAAATGATATTGCGGATAACGACGTTTCTCGATTCGATCTTGTTAATAGATCACAAGTGAATTTTAGTATTTTTTGCACAGTTTCAACTCCCAACGCACCTGTAACAGTTTGCAATCAGATTATTTATTAGAAACACACTAATCAAATAAAATATATCTAAAAATAAGTTTGTTTTTTTTAAAGAAAATTTACCATTGTAATGGTGAGTAATTGAAGTAAGAGCAAGTAATGTCGTACTGCAGTGAGTTGAGCCCTCATTGAGACCAGTTAACAACATATCAATGTATTCTTTAAAGTGCTGTTCATTACTTACAAATTTTTCAGCTATAATATTTAGTAGGGTATAAGATGATGCTCTGCATTTTTCATTCAATTCATTGAGACAAGAGATAGCCTCGGGTACTATGGCTTTCAGAAATTTTGTTTTTTCCAACTGGGGGTGTTTCTCAACAAGGTAAGTTATGCATCGGATTCGAGCCTAGAAGACACAATTACATAACAAAAGTAACTTCAAAAAAATCCAATGTTTATGCCTTAAAATACTCACCCCTTTGCTAGGCTTATGTAATGCTGCTGTAGATTTAATGATCGCTTTTTGTATTGACTTACGATTATCAAGTACGAATTGTTGACAAACGGCACTTTTACTTCCGCAAATTTCTTCTAAAAATCTGAGAAAATTGTTTTGATATTACCTCAAAAACAAAAACATGATTCAATTCGAAAAAATGTATTTGTTCATCGATACCTGTAAGCCTTTTTTTGCTCTTTTTGTTCTTTACTTTCAAGAAGTGGTAGGCATTTGCTGTATAACGTGTTGACTCTAGTTGCGTCTGTATATTGACATAATACTCTTACTAAATCAAATATGCTTTCTTTAAAGAACTCGATTGAGTCTGGTAGGCTCAAGTTGTCTAAAGCCTTATCAAATAGCTCTCCAGTTAACTCTGGTGGTGTAATTTTCAAATATATCTAAGTGAAGAATAAAGTTATTGAAATATTTGCCTAGGTGGTCATGAAAAAGATTTAAATAGTAAAGTAAATAAGTAAGTAAATTTGTACCTTGATTGTTTCAAAACAGGCCAGTCTTTGTCCTTCCTCATCAGTACCTGTTGGTTTACACGTATAAATATTAAACAACAAAGGCAAATAATTTTTTGCAAATTTAGCAAGTTCATTGACATCATCCACTTTTTCATTGTCCACTGATTTCTGAATTAACTTTCGCAATGAAGATAGTATAGACAATCTTAAATCTTTTCTTTCGTTTATAGCTGTACCTAAAGTTTTTGCTATTCTCTAAAAAGATAATAAAACGATTGTAATAATTTTATTTAAACATGAAACTAAGTTCTATATTATACTTTTCATACATACCGAAAAATTAGTCTTTATATCCGGAGGATTGTTACAAAAACTTGGTAAAAGAGCCCAAATTTGAGAACATAACAATTCATTGCTATGAGCTGCAATTCTATCGTTTGTATCTTTTAAAACCTTGTACCTTTGCCTGATTGTAAGAGTAATTAATACATGTATTATTTGATGTTGATAAAAAGTGAAACTTGAAACAAAACCAATTACTACTTACCAGCAAGATTCTGCTAGAGGTAACAAGTTATTGATGAAATAACTGAGCATTGCATTACAAGTGCAATCTTTTAAAACTGGTAGTATCCAACTTCTTTTCAAATCAACTTCACCAGTAGATGTCTGTTAAAAAAAATAATAAAATTTACTTTTGTTCACTGAAAAATTTAGAATTATTCTTCGGACATGATGTTACAAACTTGTAATGGAATAGCAATCAGAACTCTTTCAGGTCCTAATGATTTTACTGCAGCTCCAACTGCATATTCAATTTCTGAATTGTAAGAGAACTTGTAGGAGTCGCGAAGTTCCCTCAGCTTAACTAAAATTTCCATTAACTCTGCTTCACAAACGAGCCCAATGATCTGACGCAAATATAATGGTCATTAATGTAGATTACAAATAAAATCATATTTATCATGTGAATCAAGTAAGTACTTTAATCAATGAAGCTAGAAGATAAAGTACATGATGCCATGCACTATGATACTGATTACTCAGACCTTCTTGAATAAGATGTATTGATTTCACTAATACTGGTTTGCACCTTAAATTAAATAAATTCAATGTAAATTATTTTGAAATGAAGTAATGTCATTTTAACTGAATGTTACCAGTACTACCTTTCCGCAAGTTCTTTTTTTTCACACAAAGGAGCAAGACAAATTTCAAGTAGAGTCTTTAACGTGTTGGATGCCCCAGAAATAACTTCAGTTTTATCAGAGAGCCATAACTCCATACATTTCTCTATTATTCGTGGGATATTTGCTGCACAGAGTTCAGCATCGTGCCTAAGGATTATAAATAAATTTACACACATTTTTATTTTTATCATTGCTCAGGACCACAAAATTTGAGATATATTTTGAACTACACTCACGAAGCTAAATTGCAATATGCTTCTTGCATAACTGCCAACCAAGCTAAAGTTGGTTGTACATCTCCAGGAGCTGGTTGATAATCATAAAGTGCATTTATGATCTGCGCATTTAGTTGCGGTGGCAGAGTTGCTTCAATCGGTTTAGACACAAATAGACCGTGTAAAGTTTGCAAACAGCAAGATGTTACCAGAACATTATTTAATGTCATTATACTGAGCAACCCCTCGCACAGTGACTATAATAAAGCGAAGAATGTTTGTCAATTTTTTGAATGATGTAAAATCAAATATATAACTATTTCGACACAGATTTTCCAGATTCTCAATTATTTGTATTATACAGCAAATAAGTAGTTGAAGAGACCAATTTCAAAATTATATAAAAAAAAAATCTAATTGATGAGTTTTATTAATTCTTACCTTAATAGACGTCTTGGGAAACTGATGAGCAATATCTTTGAGCAAAGTAAGAACGTGTAATGTACTCGTTACATGTCCTGGTTTTCCAGATGATTCTAATTGGGTTAAGCAATGTTTGGCAACATGTACTGCTGCTGGATGGTGTGGTGGAGGGCTGTCACTTCTCATGATGTCACTGCCTAAATGATGAAAGAAAATAGTATACTGACAGAACATTTTTTTATGATGCAGTTACTTCAGATAATAGTAATATGAATAAAGAAAATCATACCTTTCAAAATAGAACAAATGGCATGTTGTGCTGATTTTCTTAATTTTGGCTTGCTGTGTGTGGTAAATGCCAACACCGCATTCAAAATATGTACTGTAGAAAAATCGGTCCATGCAGCTGCTTCTTGAACTCTCAGTAGAATAGACAGACAACTTATACACTGAAAATGAAATACGTAAAATTGAAATACATATAAGAACGAATGACACGAAACATTAATACACTTACATGTCTTAAAATTAGGAAGTTTTCTTCACTTGCATATTTAGTCATTACTTCCAAAAATACTTGACTTGCACGACCAAACTGCTGCTTCAACACATTTTTTGGAACAGTTTTCATACCCATACCCAAGAGCGAAATGATGGCAGTAATTGAGTCGTCTGTTTCGGCAGCTTCTAAGGCTGTCATCTGCAAAACAAAACAATATTTTATTTTGAATAGTAATCATGCAAGAAAAATAGTAGTTAAAAGCTTTCATACAATAATTATGACTTACAAGAGCTGCATAATATTCCGTCGAGGATTCAGTACCTCCATTTTGTTTGATAACTTCAGTAATAGCCGCTAAAACAGCCAGCATTTCCTTGTGTATTGCTGAATTGGATTGAAAGTGGTCCAAAAATCTGGATAATATGTCAGATTAATCACTGTGGGTGACAATGCACATGGAAATTTCAAACAGAAAGCTAATATTATTACCGGCTGAATGAAATATTGGAACAATGACTATAGCCGCTGGCAAAGGTGTCGAATGTATCAACTGTAGTTGCATCCATTGAATTTTCATCGACCTGGTTGAGGTCACGGTCTCCAACTTTAGACCGATTACCTTGGAAAGCATCATGTTGTGTCAAGGCATCGACCGTAAGACCACTGCCGCCTGATCAACGAATGCAAAGATTAAAATACATTGACGTCAAGTAAATAATAAAGTTAGAAGTTGCAGAGGATAGAACAACTCACCAATGATTGGTTGGAAAAAAGCCGAGCGAGCCTGGTCTCGGTGTTTCCTCGATTCGGGATTCGAGCTTGAGCTTTGACCTTTCCTCCAGCGTTTTGCCTTCTTTCTAGTTGCCAGACGCGGACCCAACTTGCCCATTTTGCGCAAATACTTCAATTACACGGATAATCTTACAAATTTTAGCTGCGCTGAGAATACTAAGCACGTGGTTAATTTGTCTTGCTCTCTGCACAACACCGCCGACACAACACGTGACTACGTGAGTCCAATTCTTTCTGCTGTGCGTTTCCCTTTTCTCATTAAGGTGCATGCACATTTTGACGGGACGCCAGACTGCGCAATAGAACGAGCCAATAACAGTAAAACAGTCAAGTCCACAATAGCTCTAAAAGCATAAAGCAATTCGCGGCTAATTATTATTGGCCTGCGTCCATGACGTCACTACTGCGCGAATTTTAAATGCTTTAACAATATTATAAAAAAAATCATATCCCTAAAATTGCCTTGTTTGCGTGTTGATAATAAAAATATTTAAAGTAAAATACACTTTACAAACGTAAATTGTTCAAACTTGCTGAAAAATTGAAATTTACTTCGTACGAAAAATATAACCTCAGGACGCGATGCTATACGTATAGAAGCTACGTCCAACAATGTTGAACTAATTTTCTTGATTTCCAAGCTTCCAGGTAAAAATGTTTGTTTATGTACACACAACCCAGGGGCCTAATCCTATCTTAAAAGATTGATTGTCACGTGACTGAAGCCTTTTTATTCGTTCTGTGATTGGTCGAGACTTGTAACGAGCGGGTAAATTTGAAAATGAGG
>JAPYYV010011791.1:0-21370 GCA_030522625.1 Copidosoma aretas | reverse complement strand
GACAAGTTGGTCGCCAAAGCCAAGAAACTCGGGCTCAAGGTCCTACTCGACTTTGTGCCCAACCACAGTTCGGACGAACACGAGTGGTTCAAAAAGAGCATCCAGCGTGTAAAACCTTACGACGAGTACTTTATTTGGAGGGATGCCAAAACTGGATCAGAGGGTAGACAACCACCAAACAATTGGCTCTCAGCTTTCGGAAAATCTGCCTGGGAGTGGAATGACCAGCGCAAGCAGTATTACTATCATGCTTTTGCTGCGGGTATCATTCATTCGAGTTTATTACTATCTAATATATAAAAGTAAAGTAATAAATCATATGGTACATCTCATGTAAAAAACACAAATCTTTGTGTTTCTTTAGGTCAGCCCGACTTAAACTACCGGAACCCAACACTTAGACAAGAGATGGAGAACGTGCTCACTTTTTGGATGAAGCGCGGAGTTGACGGTTTTAGAGTTGATGCGATCAACCATATGTATGAGGTGGAAAATTTGGCGGACGAGCCCTTGTCTGGTAATAATGTACCCGAAGAGGACTACGATTACTTGAGGCACATCTACACAAAAGACTTGCCTGAAACCTATGAAGTAGTGAAATCTTGGCAGAAGCTAATTGACGGATACGTAACCAATTACCAAACAGACGGAAAATTCATGATCCTTGAGGCATACACCAGTATTGCGAATTCGATGAAGTTTTATGAGGTTGGCTCCAACCCCTTCAACTTTATATTCATCGCCGATCTGAACAACAATTCCAATGCCATAGACTTCAAAAGGAAGATTGACGGATGGCTCAACGTTGTGCCCGAGGGCAAGGTCTCCAATTGGGTTGTGAGTACAGTTATATATAAGCACAATACGTAGGTATTTTGAAGAAAAAAGTGCAAACTCGGCCGTTTTTTAGGTGGGAAATCATGATAATCACAGAGTGGCTACGAGATACGGTGACAAGCGAGAGGATCAGCTCAACTTCCTCTGTGCGCCATTCACGTACGAGGAAACTGTGGACCCGGCCGGCGTCAACGCCGGTCCAGAGAGGTATTTCCTGAAATCCCGAGACCCAGAGAGGACGCCCTTCCAGTGGGATGATACGACTAGTGCTGGTTTTTCGACATCTTCGAAAACGTGGTTACCGGTCCACCAAAACTACAAGGCCTTGAATTTGGCCGCGCAAAAGGGGGACGTGGTTTCACACTACATGATGTTCCAGGCAATAACAAAGCTCAAGAAGACGCCCGTCATCCAAAAGGGAAGGACAGAAGTGCTTCTCCTTAGCGAAAATATTTTGGCTGTGGTTCGACGGCTGGCAGGGCAGAAGACCGTTGCTCTATTGATCAACTTCAGTGACACTGATGTAACAGTAGACGCCCAGACTTGGGTTAACATTTCGGAAGATGCTGAGATCTATGCTGCGAGTGCTAAGTCAGGACTGGAAGCCGGAACAAAGGTCAAAACAAACAGTTTTCAGCTTCCGGGAGCGGCTTCTGTTGTTTTGGCTTGATGTCAATGCGTTGAATTTGATAGTGTAAGTGTATTAGAAACTTCAATCGACTATGTAAATTAAATTAAATTTAAGGAAACGAATAAAAAAAAGGTTCCTACAGCGCATTCTAATAATCCTAATGCTCTTTTCATCTAATATTCGAGTATATTGTATGCACCTATGCATATATAACAATTTTGCGACATTGATGAATCGTTATTCTATACTTTTTATCAGTATTGCACTCGATAACAATCTCAATTACTACCCGTGTACTTGCTGACCGTCCTTCTAGCACTTATACATTATGCCTAGATAAGACTCAACGGCTTCTCTATTTTTTTCTCTATCGAAAAAAACACGGTAGTCACAAAAAAGGGAAATACATACGGAGAGCCTCGACGATATGCTTTTATCAGTTCTTCTGCATCAACTCCACAGAGCTTAGCTTGGCCGTGCAAAACAAGACTCATGTGCGGGTGCACATACATGTATCATACAAGTATATGCATATAAATACGACGAGAGTTGCGAGTATATATTATAAATGTATTATGTGCGCATATACGATGTGCGGGGCTCTATAGCCATGGGCCTCGACTGAACCCGTTGCAACTTAACGGTACCGTGCGTGTGCACGCGGAGCGCAATGGTTTGACGCGCTCTAACTAATTCCCTTTCGCGCCTCTCGTTTCATTGTTCCCGTAAGTAGCTCCCGTTCTTCCCGTAAGTAGCGCCCGGTTGCTTTTTTTTTGTTTTTTTTTTTTTTTAATTCCCTCATTGTGTGCAAAGCGAAGATAGCTGACTCTCAACTATATACTATAGCCGTGTGGATATATAGCTAAAGTTTATTTGAAGAATTTTTCGGGCGCTCATAATTTACCTAATTTTTTGACATTACCCATGATTGATCGCGTGTATTGATGACATAGTTTGCGAAAATACATTTTTTTTTTTTTTGTTAATTGTCGTGATTTCTTTTTAAGGATCATTTCCCTGCGCAATACCTAATGTTCCACGCGATCGCTCGAGATTACGAAAATATAAACTTTCTGAATTTGGCTGACGATACGATGAACCGTGCTTTCTACCGAGGATCAACATCAGAAGGTGTCCATACGTATGTGTACATATCTAGGAAACTTGCGAATCCGCGTCAGTTGGCGGTCTATCTATATACATACATGTATAGATATACAGTATGCGATTAACAATTGATTTAGAACTGCCCTTTTCGGTAGAACTACCCGTTAGAATATACCCTGCTTCATCGGGCGCAAAATATCGGTAGTACGAGCCGGTTACTGCAGCTGCCAAGTAAGTATAAGTAAGTAAGTAAGTTCGGAGGATATAGGGTGTACATACGTATAGTAGTAGTTGCTCTGGAAAGAAGAAAAGCCGGCGGATGAGAAAAATCGGCAGGGGAAACCGGTATGTCGCTCGAAGACGCAACGAGAGCTCGCCGGTACTTATTATAGTACATGTGTATTATACATAGGTATATACTGTGCGTACTGCAATAAGGAGAGCCACCAGACCACTTCACGAAGTCAATGGGACTGCAGGGGACGAGAAGAAGCTGCCGCGGCGCAAGAGATCTCGAAGATGCGTGTCGCGTCACGTCGCCCCGTGCTTACCGTGAATTTTCGCGATAAATTTGCTTTCTTTTTTCCCCCCGAAGTTTCAATCATCAGGAAAATGAAAAAAAATAAATAAATAACAACCAACCGTATTCTATACAAACGACCGCAACGCCCCTATGTACGCGTGAGTGTCGTTTACCACGCGATAATGTAGCAGCAAGACCAAAAAGATTTACCGCTCGATTGTGCAGAAAAAACGTAACGGAAGGAGAAAAAAAAAAAAAAAAAATCGTCCGCGCATACCACCCGCTTCACAATAATGCCTCCCCGATAAATATTCCGTCGCTCGCATCAGAGAAAAACTCGCGCAAGCGTTCTCCCCCACGTCTGCGCGTATGTAGTTGAATGCCCTCGTCCACGAGTGCCCTGAGAACGCGATCTTCCGCTCCTGCGGGCCCTTTTGGACCATGTCTCTTCCTTCCTGGCTTCCCCAGCCCTGCAGCCTGCGACCATTGATCCAAAGTGCGAAAGTATAAGAGGAAATCGCACCCATGCATTATACGCGCATAACATACGGTAGCTGTACGTGGTACATACCACTACACACAGAGAGCATATATATATATATATATATATATATATATATGTGCGAACGCGCGTCGCCAGAGACGCGGGGGGTAAAAAAGGGGGAGCCAAAAGGTGTAGTCATGGGGATAGACTTTTTGCACACGTATAGACGTACAATCTGATGGAAGGTTGGAAGGGACGTAGAGAGGACGAGGTTGCGAAAGGATATACGCGCGCGCGCGCGCGCGCGTGTGTGAGAACCGGAGCGCGAGAGAGAGGGAAAAGAAACTGCTCGCGATTCGCGAACGCCTACGTACTCGCACCCTGTGCAGCCGGATACGTCTTTTCGGTTCTGCATGCATCCTCGTGCATCAGTGGCGAGGGCGACGAAAACGAGGACTAGATTTTACACTCCCGGTCAGTATATTATATGCTTTACGGTCGCGTGAGATTCAGAGATTTTGATGGATACTTGTCAATTGTCGCCTTTTTTTCCTGCCACGCAAGGTCGATGAACCAAGGCGATGTTGAATCTCAATAGGAAGGGGAAAAAAACAACAACAGCACAACACCGCATAGCAATGTCGTTTGTACTTCGCACATTAGTATCACTCCCCTTCAGGTATATTTTAGCATGCGTTTGCCCAACGCGAAGCGATTATACTCCTGCATAAGACGCCCACTCACATCACGTTGCGTATACTAATCCTTTTGCCCGAGCGTCGCCGTCGCCGACTAACTTTCAGTTTCTGCGTCTACGCAAGTATATTACACGATCCGTCCACATCGCTCTTTCATTTATTCGTAACGTAAGTGAAAAAAGTTTAAAAATGTTTATCGCTCGTGTCTTTTTCGGCCCCCCCCCCCCCCCCACCGGCCCGCGATTCGCCCATCGCTTCACTCACGTCGCGTTTGCAAAACTCCGTGTATTACAATATTAATTTTTACTTATCAGTACACCAATATCACGTAAAATAATAATCAGAGGTACAAAGCTGACATTCCAAGATATTGAGGGAAAAAAATAAACCTTGGTGAACTCGAATATTAGATCTTCTTGTGCACGTATGTATTATTAATATATAATAACAGTATACTGAATTATTGCTTGATGACACTTTTGTGCCACTTGTAAAATTTTGACGACCTTACTTACTTTAGTTACATTCTGATTATCCAAAGAAATCTAAAAGAATTCTTCAAAAGCGGACTTTCGAGTGTTCGATGAGAATTCTTTTTACCGAAAATCTGCTTGTATTGGGCTTGCACGCATATAAGCCCATAACAGAGTAATTCACCGTCAGGGGGAGGGGGGCGCGTTTCTCTTCTCGCGTGATACTCGTAACATATATACGATTACCCAGCGCGCGACTCGTAAAAATAAGCGCTACACCTCCGTCGCTCCGTGAAGGTGTATACTTATGCGCGAAAAACGAAAAAAAAAAAAAAAAAAGCATTGTTGATCACAAAGAGACGCCGACTCCCACGCGCCCGTTTGCCATTTTACGGCGCGCGACAGCGGCAGAATTGGTGGTGTATATTGTTCCAGCCTACGACATTTCCATTGAATCGAGAGAGGAGGAAAGGTGTGGGTAGAGTGTATGATATATGAGCAAGCTCGGCGAGCGCCGGTTATATATATGTATGTTTGATCGATCGACGCTTTATGTCCCGCGCACAGGCGCCGCGAACGTTTGTTTGTTTTGAAAAATGGCACTCTTTTTTTTGCACACACCAGAGTCGTCACGACTGTCTTCCCGGATTGCGAGATTCGAAGGCTTTTCAGAGCCATCGATGGATACGCTGGGCATGAGTACATGACGAATCGGTAGCGTGAAAAGGGGCTCTCGAGAGGTATATCGCGCAAAATGTGCGGGGGCTCGAGTCGATTGAAAACGGCGCGGTGATGGAGTATGCATATAAAGTTACAACGTATGTATGTAATCCCAAGCTCCTTTGGGCGAGTCACGTGCCGCAGCTTGGGTCGAAAGCTGCTCGAAGCTCTCGAGTGCTGTACACCAGAGTGCGGGCTTCAAACGATCCCGAGGAGGACTTTGGACGGGGCACTCGATAATTTTTTTTTTTTTCATTTTCAACAGCCTACAACAGGGAGATACAGTTTATTTCAATAGCTGTTCCATATAGATGTGTGGTTTGGGTGAACGTTTAATCGTCAGCTAACTAAAATCTAATTGAAAATACTTGTGATTGATTCCAATGGAAATCTTGCCGTACGCTGAACGGGATAAGCATAACAGTCAAATTGAAAGCAAGCAGACGGAGAAACACGAATAAATGTATGCCTTCTCGTGCGGTTAAAAATAGGAAGTTGCGCACGTGGAGCGCATCTTCTCCATATCGGTTGGATATATTCGACTGCTGTGTTGATTACCCATGTGTATATATATATAGACACAGGCCAATCGTCTAAATTTCCTTGATCATCAAACGCAACAAGGCTCAGCTTCTGTTTTAACGAAAGGAAAGGATCGATCAGTGTTGTTTTCGCCCGCACTCGTCGATTATTTGTTTTGTCACGAAAGGATAAATTAACGAGCGTTTGCTCCTGCACCAAATGGATGATAATTGATCATTTACGCGTTGATCGTCGTTTAAACCACGCATGGGAGCTTGAGGAAAAAAGGCAAGAACAGCTCGGACGACAAAAATAAAAACAAGTATACGAAGGTAACATACGCATCAGTACACAACGTACATAGTCAGGCTACCCAAGAACGGACGATGGAATAAGAAAGGATATCTATCGCATCGGCCGCAAGAACCGAAGCAATATATCGGCCGACGATCCATCGAAAGTATACGCGCCGTGAATCCATCATGTACGCGGTGTGTGTGAAAAAAGAAAAAAAGGACGAGAGCGAGAGAAAAAGATAAACACACAGAGAGCGGCGGACCCGTTTCGCTCTGTCGTGCCGGTGACCGCGGGAAGGGAGAGAGAGAGAGAGAGATAAATAAATCGAGCGGACGAGGAACATTGAACCTCCGTGTGGTACGGCCGCAGCAGGTGAGAAGAAGACGGCGAACGGCGAACAGAGCAGCGAAAGGAGACAAAAAGAAAATTGGAAAAATCTTTATTCGACACAGTGGGGACGATCGCGGCTCGCGATAATCCAGCGATTTGGATTGAACGCGACCGCTTCGAAGGGGGAGAGAGAGAGAGCCCGACCGAAGCGCGACTGCGAAAAGTTAGTCACGCGACTGCAGTGTGTGTACGGATATACATATGCGCGGGGAACAAGGGGAACCGCGCTTGCGGCAAACTTTTGAATTCCGTGTTTTTTATCAGCAGCCGCTGCAACGCGCGTGAGAAAAAATCGGTGCAGGACCAACCGACCGCACCGCAATGTACAAGCGCGCGTTCGATCGACCTCGAGTCCCTTTGACTTTTGCTCCGAAAAATACTGCTCGACGAGAAGACGCGGCTGCGGAGTCTCGATCGTCGTGCGAGTGATGCACCATCGTACATTGCAAATTCTCGTCATATTATACTATACACTCGGCGTATCACAGCTGCGCGTATACCAGCAGAGTAGAAAAAAAAAAAAAAAACCAAAAAAATGAAAATAGTTAAACACCACAGTCGCAACAGCGATTGCTCGGTCTGTACGCGCGCGACGGTGTGCAGCTGCTGTTCTCAGCGGTACTTACTTGTTTCGTTCTATCATAGGTGCATGTGGCGTTTATGGTGCTACTAGCGAGAGGGATAAAACCGGCGAGCATTCGCGAGCTTATGGATCGCTTGAGTGCTGGAATTTATGAATAAAAAATTGCACGCGAGGCGTTCTGAATGATTTATTCCATTGTTAATCAGAGACGGAGCGATAGCCAAATTAATCGGTTAACGCTTTTGTGCGTCGATTATTACTCTTTCTACAACCCCCGACTAGACTGAAAAAATAATAATAAGAAACCGCGAAGCAATCACTAAAATAGCACACGAATTTTTACATACACCCATACGTGTATGTATGTATATATGTGCAAGAGCCAGGAATCGCCTCTAGATTATATACCTACACTGTACACTTGATACCATATCGAATAGCAAAGGGTCGCATCGCCATAGCAATGCCAGCATCATTGGCAGATCTCAATCCAGCCCAGGACCAAGTGTCTAGTTCGCTACATCAATTTTATTTTGTTGATAAACAAACAAAATAAAAAGAGGAGAGGAAAAGCGTGCCCGAATTCCCACGGATCAGGATGACTGTTATGTATTATATGTATGTATCTCTCTCTCTTTATTTTCTCCTCCGCACGCGACTTTCACCCACGCCTTTGCTCTCCCCGCTGTCGTCCTGTCAGAGAGGCATACTCTTTCTAGTTTCCCCTGCCCCCCCCCCCCGCCCCCACTGGATTGCCATCGCCTAAGAAAGTTACCCAAATACCTCTGACCCGATGAGAAACGAACGAACACAAACACAAGCACGCGACTCCTGTCCGAAATCCATATACAAGTAAAACAAATCAGAACGAACCATCAGACTGGCCAGAACGACGTTGATGCTCACCTATACGATACTATTTCGGAGCCCGCGGGATGTAAGTATTGCGGGGCAACGGCAGCAGTCGGGTTTATTCCCCTCTACTCGGACGCGACGCTGATATCAGCTGCCGGTTCGGCGCGGCTCTCCCTGTGCGAGGCACCCTGCTCACGGGCGCGCAATAATGGTATCTCATAATAGAAGCAGCTGCGGCAACAAAAACAACAACAACAACAACAATAACGACACCGGCTCCGATCAATCACAGAACTTTGACCCCCGGCTTGGGTGCACCGCTGCACACGCAGATGATGATGATGATGATGATATTACATTTACCTTACGGAGAACCGAGCGCGCTCAACAACATCGCGCGGCGAGCGCAGTATTACTGACCCGCCGCTGCGTATATACCATAGCCATGCCATGGGGGGGGGGCCCATGGTGTGGTAGTGCGCCTTCTTAACCAGCTATAGCTTGTATATGCTACTCTCGTACACGTGCATGCACATCCTGGTTGGTGTGTATGCGTGCCCAACTCCAACCCAACGTCGTCGTCGTCGTGGGTCGTCGTGCCGCCGCCGGTGTCTTTCTCTCTCTCTCTCTCTTTCATACCTACACCACCACCACCACCATCAACCCTATCTACATACTCTCTTCTCGCGCGATGTGTAGCTCTTTCTCTTCCCGTACATAGTCCCTGTAGAGATGTAGGTGTGCATGTTCTACCCGGTGCTTTTTCCCTCTCAGCTGCCGCTATAACGCTCAGAGCCTATGTACCAACGTGCCTGTTTGCTCCCCTACTTCTTCGTCTTCTTACACTCTACTCTCCACTTCTGTACTTAGGTACCTTTGCAACTCTCTGCTGCTGCCGTGTCGCCTTGTAGCTGCTCTCGCTCTGACGTTGATTATTTCCCTTTCTCTGCTCATTTTTCACCACTGCTGCTGCTGCTGTTGCCGGGCTGGTGTGCGATCTTTCTCGCTCCATCATCAGCCACCCCCTTCTTCTTTTTTTTCCCCCCGAACATCTCGTACACCTCTTTGAAACGAGCGATAATAGTGCGTCCAGGCAGTCCGTCTCTGCGTTTGCTGCGTACCGTATAACTCCTGTAAGGATCTGCTCTGCAAATAGATCGCCCCTCTCTCTCTCTCTCTCTCTCTCTCTCTCTCTCTTTCTGTATCCATCATGTGCCGTTTCCTGTACGTGTTACGGAGATCTGCTGCTCTCGTGACATTCATAGAGGACGAGCCTAAAAGTTCATACACGTATAAATAAACATCAGCACTCGTTGGACTCCAGAAGTACGTGATGCCTCTGCTGCTATCCACGTACGATACTTACACGTTCCCCGTGTATGTACCTTTTTCTCGTTTCCCTTCCACGTCCGTTCGTTAGCGGCATAACACTACTTATCATACATGCACGATGTCTAGTTGACTCCGATCCCTGACGACTCGTGTTTGCCTTCTACCTCCTCGTGTACACTGCATGTCTATTATGTACACGGGTATACAACGTCTCTCGCTGCAGTAGGTTCTCCTCGATCCTTTCCTCATGGCTGTCCCTTATTCGTGTTTAGATCAGATCCAAAAGGTGTTGGTTCAGTATCTTCACCCTTTTTCGTGCGTCAACATTAGCACCGCTCGAGACTGATCACATAATATGATGTTGATGAGGACAACGATGGATTTTGAAAACCTAAGGCGATATAAAAAAAATTTGAGAAGGGAAAAAAAAACAGTTACAAATGTTTACCGACTGTTGAGCGATCTCTTACCGATCATACATATTCCTCATCGATACTTGCGCGATCGCAAAGGTTCACGAACTCTCATGACCATATCGTCGCAATCACCTGCACCAGCCCAGACAAACAAGACATCAAGCAAATAGGTATACACCACATACTCGTCATTATTCACGCCAGCCACGCCAGGTGGGAAAAATACCCTCCAATCTGAAATAAGTACAGTGAGCCATACAGGTATGAGGCCGACTCGCGGTCGCGGCCCCGCTTTTTCTCTCTCTCTCTCTCTCTCTTATTTCTTGCTTCCTATACTCATCGCGTCCCTTCCCCCCAATCTCCACGTATAATCTCTTTTTGCGCGTCCGCTCAAATAGAGAGAAAACCTCGGCCCTCTCGCGACCTTCTCTCCTCTTTGCGAGCATATACGCTACATCCCAGGCATAACTGCATGCAGGACTTGCGCTCGTTCTCCGAAGGTGTACAAGTACCTTAGCTGTATGCACCGGACGAGTACATGTTTTTCTTTTCGTAGCGTACTTTTTTCCCCGGCTCACCGATTACCGTTTCACAACGATTTCTCTGACAATTGTAAGGAATCGGTGCTCATCCGAGCGGTAATTTTGTTTCGGACAACGAGGGCACGAAATTTTGATTTTCAAGAACCCGGGAAGATCGATGCCGCTCTCAGAGTATATTATAAGCTTCCCCCGTTCGCGCGCGGCCTGACATTCGAGCGGCCCGCGTTCCTCGAAAGACCGCAAGAAACTCAAGCCTCAAAGCCCATCATCCTCGGCTCGGCCCCGCGCGCATATACACATATACAGGCGAGCAGGTATACTTACCGCGTATACACGGCATACCCATGACGCGAATCGCAACCTTTTTTCCTCTCCTTTTTTTTTTTCCACCGCCTTCCGCCCCCTCGCCGCCGCTGCAGACCCTCACTCCGCCTCCTCTCTTCGCCCTCTCACCCGATAATTAGTATACCTTCTGCTGAACAAATTTATCTCTGTTTTCGGAAAGAAGTACTTGTACCGCGTGTATCCGTGCCTCTGAGAAAAGCCATCGGCGCTTCGAGCTTGGGCGTCTAACGGAGGAACAGAGTAACTGAACGGTGTGGATGGGAAAAATTAAATTTTTAAAAAATCCGATCGAGAAGCAACTTAATTTTCATATTCTGTACGTTGAACATAAGTACTCGCTCTTGTACGATACTCGAGACACGGACGGTGATGCGTATACTTATCCCCGCGCCGTCGCACACGGTGCAGGTGTCGCGCGCAGAGAGAGAGAGAGAGGCACTCTCTCCGCGCGTCATTACGCGGCTCCTCCGCCCCCTTGTACCGCATCCTTGCCGCTCTTTTTTTCTTCCTCTCCCCGAGCCCTCGCTCGCTCGCTCGTAAAAGACGAAGCCTTGAAAAATTTTCCTCTCCGCCCTGCATCGCAGCTTCTCTCCGCTCGCGTGAAAAAGCTCGGGCGCTCTTTTGAAGGAAAACGACGGCTTCCGACCCCTCGCGCCACTGCTCCGTTTATTCACGCGCCGCGTCGTGCAGTTTGGACGGATCGCGTCCGTCTCTTGCTCTTTTCTCTGCCTTTTGAGCAAACGCGTTTGAGCATCACTTTCACTTGCCTGCGAGAGGGGTTTATGAATGCGGGATGTGCTTTGGCGGGTGCGTTGTACAACATACTATAATTGTGCTTTTGAAACATTAGTTGATGCGTGTTTTTTATTTTATTTTATGTACACTTTGCCATGGGAATACTACTTACTTACGAGTCGTATAAACATTAGATTTTGCCGATGAACTTGTGGTACTTCCTGTAATTGTCGTACATTGATTTAAATACTTGCTGCGTCGACACGGGCAGCGCTCGCGACAGGAAACTCGTGGAGTATTGGTCGCAGTTGCTGAGGAGGTGGGAGATCGACGAGTCTACGGAGACCTACGGGCAATCGAAACAGGGACGCGGTTATTTGAGCATTTATTTTGACAAATGTCGGTGAATGAACGGCAGAGGGGCACCTTCAGGTAAGTCGGCAAAACTCCAGACCGCAGAGAGATGTCGATCAGATCAGCTATCAGATACGAGCTTATTCTTGTGACGTATTTTTTTAATTTTGCGAAAAATGTGCAGAACCTGAAAAATTCGAACATCAATATCGATCGATTGAATGAAAAAAAAAGTAAATAAAAAAACACCGTTTATTTGACCGCTTACTTTTCGATATCCACTGCCAAGATTCTGAAGGTCTGCTCGTCGGAAAAATCGATTTCTCGTCCCGTCTGCAATGTTATCTGAACTACTTTGCAAAACAGAGCCGTGAGCGCGAACAATCTGTCCAAGGAAAATTCCGACTTTGATCTCAAGAAATCCAAACAGAGTCCCAGGACTTCCTGACAGGCGCTCAATTTGTCTTTACTCGTGGATTTATCCAAGCATTGCATCGATGTGACGAAAATAAAGTCAATCACATCGTCCGATAATCTTATCATTCTTTTCGACCGGGCAATGGCTCGGCATACTTTCAGCAAATACACGGTGGACGCTTCGTTCAAGTCTGAGCTGAGCAATTCATTGAAATGAGTATCCACGGATAATTTGAGGGATTTCGATCGCGACATTTTCCCCTCGGCTTTTGAAAGGCTTTCCCACATCACAATTACTTTTTCCAGAGCTTCAACTTCCCCGCTAATTAATAGGTTTTTCTGTGGATAATAGTATTTCCTTAGCAATGGAGTTGACAAATGATTTTCAAAATGACTCACCGTTTGATTACCAAGAGACTTTGAGAAATAGTCGAATTCCTTGTCATTTAGAATTTCAAGAAAGTGGGAAAAGATTTTTCCATCAGGATTCCCTATGAATGCGACACACAACTTCTTTACGACGTCTTCGTCGATAACAAAATCCTCCCTGTGTGACAACACAATCAGGGATAGTTGCAATACTTCTTGAACTAATTTATCGTTGGATGTATTTTCTATGTTCTGTAAAAATATGAAAATGCCTGTAAATGAAAAAAAAAAAAAATTTGTAAAAAAAAAACTATTTTGCAAATTGTTACCTGAACGATGTTTTTAATAATTAATTCCACGTGTTGTTTCAGATTATCTTTCAACTTTTTCTTCTCTGAAAGCATTACTTTCAAGGAAACTCTAAGCCCAGCAATTTCATCCGGATCATCATCATTCTCTTGAAGTTCTTTTGTAATTTTGGTACTTAGCTTCAAGGACAAGTTGTGCAGGACACTTTTGTGCTCGTCTGAGGAAGGTTGACCTTGTAAACTATCAATGCAAACTATAAGAATAGAACTCATTTTTTTACTGCACTCTACCGTCTTGATGAATTCTTCCCAAAATTTAAGGGTTGACAAGCTACTCAATGATAGTTTGAAAATTTTTAACAGAACTAATTGATTGTCCTTCAGATGATTGATGAGAACTATCGGTTGTGCTACGTAATTCAATATGTTAACATCTTCATGATGAAGAAAATCTGTTGACAAAATATTTATTAATGTTTTAGTACAATGTTTAGAGATACAATATAAAAATATTCAATCTCAATTTACCTAGATACAGATTAGTAAAAAGATCTTTCACATCAAAGCTATTTTTTATTTCTTCTTCAAAAGTATACAATACCATGAACAAAAATATTTTCACTTCTGTGTCAAGGAACGAAAGTGGTAAAATTGATAAAAACACCAAATTTCTCTTAACTTTATCAATATTTACAGAATCTAAGGATTTAAAATTTTGCTTGGAAAATTTTATCGTTGCTTTCTTTAAAACATTTTCCAGACTAACAGAATCACCCAGTGATTGTAGTACACTGATAAAATCAATTTTTTCTGTGACAGTTTTTGAAGTAGACAAATCTACATCTTCAACAAGATTGACAGTAACTTGAAGAACTGAGGCGGTGACGAACTTTTTTGTTAATCTGGGAGAGTTTCGTTTCAAAAGCAAAGTCCATTTACATAGGTTTTCCTGTGAATCGCATGCCTCTTGAACAAGATGCAGGGTTAGTTCCAGCATTTGCTTTTCATTAAACGATTCGATGATTTCAAAATGATTTTCCAAAATCAATGACCAGAGTTGTTTAATCATTTTTTCTTTGATAAGCTCCTGATTATCTTTATTGTAAATCACCATTTTGAAGAGTAATAATTGATTCTAAATTTAAAGAAATATTTATTTTTGATATTTGAATTTAAATCACTGAATTTTATGTAATCAATGATATTCACCAATGCGACTTTGCAATCCTGGTTTCTAGATTGTTTAACGATTGGCTTTAGTTCATTAATATTAGCTTCTTCAATGGGAAAACTCAACTCACAAAAAACATTGCTTGGTAAATAATAGTGTAATAAATTATAAATTTCACACCATGTCTTTGTAATATCTGAAAAAGCTACAAACACTCCTTTTTCAATGTTACTTTCTGTTTCACACAATTTCTCGGCAAATGTAGCAAGAGAATTTCTCAAATCAGAAAAGGCATTGTAAAATTTAAGCTGCCAATCATGTGGTAATGAGCTATCCAAGAAATTAGAGGACTCGAAGAAAATAACAAACAACTGTGCAACAACGTTTATCATTAAACACTCATGAGCTGGAAAGAAAAATAGCGATCATAGTTGATTTAATTACAATTTACCATATTGTGATAAAATTTTAGTTACCCAACAGAGGTGAATTTGATAGATTATTCACACAATCTGATTTAAAATGATAAATCAATGTGTGAAACATAGCCATAACTTGAGCACTGGTGGTTTTACTTTTCAAGTCTTCACCAAACTGGACAATAAAACTTTCGGGCAAGATAAATTTACTTATAGACTCTATTTCCTCTATTTCTTGGATTTTATTGCTATTTATAGTCAATAAAAATTTTGAAAGGAATTTGTGGTGCCTTCTCAAGCGTACACTAGATTTCCATAGTTCCTTTATCAAAATTTCTCGTACTGTCTCTTCATTTGCACTTTTTGTTTTTTCAAATAATATTTTTTCTAATATATTTTGAGTAAGATCTTCGACTATCAAAGGGTTGAGTTTTGCTACAACACTTAATAACTCGTAATCTGTGGATTTGATTTTTTTTTTTTTTGCTATAACTTCTTCGATCTTAGTTTTCAAAAATGTTTCCAATGAAATTCCACCAACTTCATGATCAAAATTATAGGATACATCAGTTGAATTTTCAATTAGTACAGTCAGAATTTGCTTGGACTGGTCTTTTTGCTCAGTACAGTCTACCAGCTTACGCAGAAGAATATCAATGAGCGAAGAATTTTGATAAAAAATATTAACTACAGATTGAAACAAACAAGTAAACGCAGTTTTGATATCTGAAATTTTCATTGAGCTGATTTTACTTTTTATAGTATCAAAAAGAACTTCAGATTCCACAATCTTGATGTTTTCCTCGTCATTAGATGTGATATTTTTTATGGAACCAAGTAACAACCATTTGATACACTTCTGAGTTTCCAAAGCTATTTTTAAGGGCAGTTTCTTAATTTTTATATGTTTTAAAAGCAATGAAAGAGGAAACAATAGTTTTTCGATAAAAATCACTATAAAATTTTTCTTGTCTGAAAAACTTTGCCTGCAGCTATGGGAAAAAGTGCTCATGGCACATTCTGCACATTCTAAAATAACGTTACTTTTGACACATCTGTCTTCATCATCATCAGAATTAATTGCTTTACTTGCGAATTCAAGCAAAGCTTCTATTAAATTTAAAACTGTCGAGTAACTCTGCGGGTTAGCGCTTGAAAAAATACAACTGCAGCATTTTACCATTTCCTCCAAGACGTGACTGTCAGGATAGTTTTTTAGAGCTTTGATTAGTTTTTCAATCAGCAAAGTTTTGGTGGTCAGTGCTAGCCTGGAAACATTCTTAGGGTCCAGTGCCAGGCAACGATGGACCGTCATCCAAACTTCTGTGTCATTCCTCTTAGACAGCTCGTTGCACAGCCAGCGAAATATGCAGTCTTCTTTGCGAACGATCAACGTGTCTGGGCTACACAAAACATTTTCAGCGAGTTTCAAACGTTTGGCCAGAGGCTCATCATTACGATCGCTGCCTTCCAAACGTCGAATTAATCCTGAACACAATAATAAAATTTAAAAACCAGTACGTCCCAATAAACATGCAAATGTTTAATATTTTCATTCATTACTTACGCGTTGACAGAGCCATTGTACGGTTTTTATTATTTTTATCGCATAGAATATCACAAACTACTCTTTCAAGTGAGTGTATCACTTATTGATTGACATTACGCGCATTTTTTATTGAATATTTACATTTTTAACAATCATCAAATTATAAATAATTACAAAAAAATCAAATATACAAATATAACCTCACCAAGGAATTTAAACTGTTGTTGTCACGTGCGCGCGATTCAAGAGAAAACACAGCGTAGTATGTATATATGTATATATAGAAATATAGACCGTGTCACCGTGATCGTGACAACGGCTACTCGCGGGAAATTATAAACATTTGATTCCTATTGGCTGGTTCGATAATCTACTGACGTAGTAGGAAAAGTGGGATTCTGATTTCTGGTTCTGTGGATGACGAATTGACGATGCGCAAACGCGCAGTAGAGCCAGAGGTAGAGGTTATCAGTCAGTCAAACTCAGTCATTTTCGTGAAACTCACACTCAGACTATATGTATATAGTATACTCACACAGCTCCTGAATCCTGATATTCCTGATATTCCTGATAAAAGTTTCAGTCGTTACAGTGTCAGTGTGTCACATTTGTCACTGTCAGTGACTGTAGGTGACAGCTGTATCGCGCGCTGCAGGCTGCAGTTCAACAAAACAAACGGTTTAAACAAAAGTGTCAACAACAGTGCGATTTGCGATATACTTAGTTTCACCACCTACTAACATTACTTGCAAGAGTTGCGACAAACGATTAACTGTACAAAGTACGAAGAACGTTACGCTCGAAACCAAAATAGTGTCATTTTTATTAACGTATGAACACATTTTGTTAATGTTCCACGAAAACGTTCGTATTTTAATGAACACAAACGAATAATTAAAAGTCAGTGTAACATGAAGAAGCGCACAAACGTAGTACGAGTGTATTAATTGGTGTTCGTGCGCGCACTAATACCACTACCTGCCAGTACGTGACAAAACATTTCCGTTGGACTTTTAGCGCGATTTGAAATCAAAAGAGACAGTTGGCTTCAACAACTTCAGTGCCTGCACCAACTTGTTCAAGAAAAGACTCGTCACCTAAGTATTAGCAAGACCATCTACAACATCGTAAGAAAAGTATCCTTTTAAATCAGTACCACTCGTCTGAAAGTGATACTTAATACTTAAAGTTTTCAATCGGTGTACGACGAACGCTCTTTGTGCTCTCTAGTGTACTTACTGTACTTGCTCTATTATTTGGCTGCTGTGCAAATTTGTTTGTTTGCGCTAATGGTAAGTGCCTAAGATAGCGGCTGTCGCGCGATGATGGACATCCATCGAGATCATTATAAAACGAATGGTCCGAGGAAGTGTGTTGACAAAAGGGAGGAATGTTGGCGTAACCGAAAAGAAAAACGGAGTTTTGCTTTCGATCTCAAGAGGCAGGTGACCTTAGAAGAGGAGGATGAGTGCAGTGATACTGGTAATTTACTGTTTTGTTTTTGCGAATATTTTAAAAACAAGTAAAAGTTTTGATTGGATGGATGATTGAGTGTGCGTTTGTCGATGTAAATATATTGTAAGTATACTTATCCAATCGGACAATCGGTTATTTCGTGATCACATTGAGTACTTTTGTAGTTTTAAAGGTGTAAATAACGTGAAACTAGTTGTTGTCTTCGAGACGAATAGCTCGGATATAGATATACTATAGTCTCAATGCCCTGAAAACGCCGTGAAAGTAAGTACTTACTTATACTTACGGGCCGAAGTATTTTAAAAATAAGTATACCCGGATAAGCGGTCGTTTATGTGTATTGGATTAGTTTAGTTTACAAGTAATGTTGTAAGGACGTTTTGAATAAAAAAATTTCCAGAATAATTTGTAGTTGGTTTTATGAATACATACTCATGTATATATGTAAATTGTAGATCCAAAGCAACCGTCACCTTGTTTAAAAATTACCATCAGAAAAAAGCCTAAGCAAATAAGTATTAAGAAAAAAACTAAAATAATGTCTCCATTGCCGAAACCTCCTCCTTTCGTTGTTGGGATCGTAAGGCATAGGTTACATTCACCTCCTTTCTTAAATGGCCCACAGGGTCATGAGTGTAAGAATAATCCAGATTTTCCCAAGGTACATCTCATTATTTTCGGTTTATTATTCAAGTTTTTCGTTCTGAAATTAATTAATTATATTTTTCAGTCTTTTGCTCCAAAAAACTACAAATTTCAGGCCCCCAGAAGTTTGAAAATAGTTGCCAAAAGCCCTGTTCAGGAATTTCGACAGTCGCCATTCATGTTAAAAGATCTGTATTCTCAAAAAGCAGCTAGCCAAAATACGATGGCCTGTTCAAATATAACTGTAAGATCCAAGAATCCCGTTCATACAAACAGTGGTCCCTTACAAGATATCGGCAATGTCAGGAAAGGTGAATACATTTCCACATTTGAATCTGTCTCAAATGTTGTTTGCGTTTCTAACTTTTTATTTATATTATTTTAGGACTTGATAGAAAAAGTTGTGGAACTGCAAGAAGAGAATTATTTTCTGATGACTCATCGGATGCAGATGAGCCCCCTATGTTCGGAAAACATTTATTAAGTCCACTAATAAAAATAAAAGATTATTATTGTCAAGGTAAAAAGTTTCTCATTTTTGCAAGCGAATAATGCGGCACTAAAATAGTTTTATTTCCAGGAGATTATAATAAAGAAAACATTTCTCCTGATTCAACGCAAAAGAGAAAAAAGTAATTTTATGAGAACTTGATTTACTCGATGCTTGGTTGTGAAATTTGAAAATTGGATCTTTCTTTTTTTTTGTTGCAGCCTAAAAAATGATAGACGAAAGAGCCTTGGAAGAATTTATACTTTATCTTCTGAAAGGAAAAGAAAAGAAAGGAACGATTCCATCCATAAGGTATTTTCTAATTTTAAAACCTTTTGGCGAAATTTGTGGTAATATTCAATTTATTTTCAGGAGCAAGGATTTAAAAGCAATCAAAAACAAATATTATTGCCTAAAAATTTATTAGAAGAAAATGATCTTATTAATGACAATTTGTGTCAAATATTGATACCATACGAAACATTAGAGAATGACGATCATATTTTCGTAAAAGCTTCTAACAAGGACGGCAAAACGAATGATTTATCTCGGGTTGAAAAATTAATCACAGAAATAGTTCAAGATCCGAAAGTAAGTAATAAAGTCACGTCAATTTCGTAACGCTTAAACATATTTAAATCAATTTTTTAATGATTTTAAGGTGAACTCTGAAAGTTATAGTGCTGCAATGGCAGACAATTGCCAATTTTTAGCAAATGACCTCCCATCCTTGCACAATACAAACTGGGAAAAATGTAAAAATGAGGATTATACTGATTATGTTGGCAACTATTTTTATAATGCAGATGAAAACACGTCAAACATTAATTTTAATGAAAATTTTTGCTTCCCAGTAAGTACGGTTAAGGCGGTATTACTTTTTATAGTTTACTAGTTACATCATACGCGCTTCGCGCGATCTAATTGTTAATAAATTTTATTTTTAATTGTTTTTATTTATTTATTATTTCCACGCTTCAAAATCACATTTTTAAATTTACCCGCTCTTGATCAGTCTCAGCCAATCACAGAACGAATAAAGAGGCTTCATCACATGACCCATCATTTTTTTTAAGATAGGATTAACACTGTAATTTTTTTAGAATAGATGCATTGAGAACGAGACAGCTCCTTCTATATTGTTCAACACTCTCTTATTAAATAACACAAAACTAAATGATGATCACGACTCAATTTTACGAACAAAAAATAAAGAAGCTGAAGAAAAAACCACCTCTGATTTTCTTGTCGAGTCTGTTCAGCATTATTTTTTTGATTCATTGCCAAACCAAGCAAATATTAAAGAAAAGACAAATAGAAATGTAAAATATTTTTTTAAATAATTTTTATACTTGATTTTTTGAAAAGATGCCTTCTTCAAATGAACTTTCACTTTGTAGCAAAAAGATATCTCTGACAGGCGTCGAACATTCATAATTAATACCGTTGAATGTGATGACAACTCAGAATTTAATTGTGGTACAAAATTTAAAAATATTTCCAAAGAAATACCAATACATGATTCATCTGATTTAGCAAGTACGATGAACAATGTTCTAGATACATACAGTCCATTAATATTGAATAAATTACCTTCCATAAATGAAATCTTGGTTAAAAATCTAATCGTATGTTTTAATTTATGCTTATGAAATTTTTTTAGTTTACTTTAATGATTTTTATAATTTACTCAGGATCATTTTCTACATTTGCAGAGTACACCTGCCACATACTGTTCAAGTCAGTTTTATGACTCATTAGATAATATTATGACAGTTGAAAGTAGTGATTCAAAACACAAAAGTAGTAATGCAGACATTATTGAAAAATCCATCATCCCCGATCCAAACAGTTCAGATCTAATTAGAGAATATAGCAGCGATATACAAAACAAGTGTTATAAGGTATTTTATTCAATTAAATGTTTGTAATGATTAAAATTAAATAGAATTTATATTGGGGAATTTTTAATTACAGAGCTCAATGGATCTTGAAAATAACAGTCTCTTTAATGAAACGTTTCTTAAAAAATCGGTCATCGATTCACCAAATATCGTAAATTGTACAGTAGAATATGTAGAATTTCAAGAGAGTAGACCCAATCAATCAATAAATGACACATTAAAAGAAATCGAAAATAATGATTTGGAACTAGCAAGTAACACAGAAATCACAAACAAATCTCTCATTCATGATCTTAATAGTTTTAATGCAAGTAAAAATAATAATGTAGATGTTAACAAAGAGGAAATATGTAACCAGGTACTTTTCAAAATTTATTATCAATTTATCGATGACAAATTTATTTTTTTTAAATTGTTTGATTGCAGACCTTAAAAAATAACAGCTTTACGTTTGAGACGCTTTACGCTGAGACTTTTTATGGAGAATCGATCAATGAATTTCAAAATATCATGAATTTTGCAGTGGAAAATGTAGAAGGTCCAAAGGAAAAACCTAATCAATCAATAAATAATACTTTGATTACAATAGAAAGAAGTGATCCAGAACTCGCAAGTAACACCGAAATCGTTGAAAAATCTTTCATTCATGATGTTAATGGTTCTGATTTAACTCAAAATAACGATATTGATGTAGAAGAGAAAATATTGAACGAGGTATTTTTATGAATTTTTAAATAATTTATGATGAAAGATTTTTATTACAAACAATTTTCAATTG
>JAPYYV010011790.1:0-10605 GCA_030522625.1 Copidosoma aretas | reverse complement strand
TCAACGTAAAGTTCGGGGGTGGTAGTGCGTAACTTTTTATACTTGTCAAAACTGACGAATTTTCCTCTTGAAGTTGTCTTAGGATGCGTTCAAGACAAATATTGGATGGCCCAGATACTTACATAAAAAAAGTTACGCACTACCATCAGTATCAGCCCAGAGCCAAACGTCGAAAGAACCTAGTACACACCTTTATATATAATATACAGCTCATGAGCCTATATGATGATACACTGAAATAGGTATTTACGCATCTAGTGAGCGAGGTTAGGAATGTCTTAGATTTCACAAGAATAAGCGCCCGAGGCGAAGCCAAGGGTGGTTAACGTCAAATCTACTTAATGCATTTCTTAACTTTCGAACGTGGTGCGTATACTATTTTTCTGCATACCCTCGTCGAAAGAGCTGATTATCTATTTTGGAGCAGGGCAGATATGAAGCACTTTTGGCGGGGGAATGCAGAAAAAAAGTTTAATATAACAGTACGGTCCCAGGGGCATGCAAATGTGCGCTAATTTTTTTTTGCCTTTTTTAGAAATTTGGACAGACAAATTTTTGACTCAAATATGGTATAAAATGCTTTTAAGATAAAAATTGCTTCGTCCAGATCAATGTAAAAAGAAGGCAAAAAGTTATACGATACAGCTCTAGACTCTTCATAGCTTGTCAGACATGTTTTCCTTTGTATAAAAAAAATATATATATTCTAGCAAAAAATGCCGATACTCCGATACTCAGGGTATTGAGTATTGAAGTATCGATACTTTTTGATACCTAAAAGTATTGTTATTGGTATCGATACTTTGACAAAAGTATCGTGGTATCGAATAGTATCGCCGATCCCTATTGGTGATCAATATCAATAATAAACACCCAGTAATGAGCATGTTTGACATATATAGTAAATATTTTTCCTTTTATGTCGCCTTTCAAGTTGTACACAAACCAGTCATCAGCCGGTATTTAAGTTTCTATATCTACCAACATTGCTTTTGATACTGCAAATGGACAGTAAACGGTATTATTTCACTCTTTTTCTTTGATGAACCTAAAAGCATCAACAACGTCGTTATAAACGAATCCGTTACTGGATTATGTTCCAAAAAGACTATAGAATTCGTACAAATACATATACAGTTCATAGTCTGGTGAAAAAAAAAGAATGTCAGGCCTCCAATTGTGTCCATATTGGAAGTCTGTTATCGGGTGATTTTTAAGTCTTGTGTAACGCGCAACTAAATATTCATGTCCACGTTTGTTATAATAATTAATATCGTTTATTAAATGATTAGGCAATATTTCTAAACTGTCGTTGATCCCAGCATTATTGATAATAACTTCTTCTGCATGCATATCCACAGTTTTAATATCTTTAAATGATGATGCGGAAGGTATGTCCACTTTTTTTTTTTTTGTGTCTGTTACATCACAGCTTACGTTTAATTCTTCAAGACCAATACTGTTATGATCAAACTTTCTCTGAAACGTATGTTCTTCTTGTTTAGCAATCAAGATATCATCACATAACTCATTATTAGTTATCACATAATTATTTTGCACCTTTTCCCACAACGCAATGACTTCTTCATTTCATACAATATACCATCACTCGGCTCAAAACTTAGAATACCACCATGATCACGTATATAATAGTTTGCCAGTAAGATGCCACGCAAATTGATGAAGGTCAAACGATATCTATGTTCGGTTTTTATCAAATTCATCAAACTTCATACTCTTTCTAACAAGCGTTTGAATTGGGAATAATCATAACTTGAAGAGCAAATTATGATAAATAATTGAAAATGAATGTATTACCATCATTAGCATATTTTATGGTAAACCAAAATTCATCCATCTTTATTATCCCATCTATCTTCAACAGTACGTTACTTTTAAATTTAAATTGAACTAACGATTTACATTGCTCATTTTTCCTTTCTTTTAAGTCATTGCTGTCACCTATGATACAATTGTAACTTTCAAAGACGTCACCTATATCTGAATTGTCATCATGAAATTGTCTGCTAAGGGCATTTCTGCTGTTAAAAAACTTGATACATACATTACGACTGTCATCTACATTCAATCATTTTTTAATCTGATTACATGTCTTTATAAAAATATTTTGGAAATATTCTAATAGCTCTGCTTTATCACTGTCAGAAACATCTATATCTTGTAAAATTTTACTCGTTTTTGCACCAATGTACATGTGTTCTAACATTTTAAATTTACTCTCCAACAAAGCATCTACATCAGACTCTGTATTTCGTACAACGTGTAAATCTACGTATGAGTCATCTATGTAGCATTTAAAAAGATTAATTAATTAATTTGTTAAACTCTCTCGTTCTTGTGGTACGATAGGTGTTTCGGCTTGTAAACACTTATTTACATATATTAATTTTCCAAGAACAAATTTCCAAATCATATAAAACCTTCACTTCCGGATCCAGTAACATACTTAGAATATACTCCGGAGACTTTTCATTTACATTTAACAGAGTAGTATTGAATATAACGCTTTCATCTTAAAAATATTTTGTAAAGCATGCCAACAACGGAGAATTCGTAAAATACCATCGCATTGCGAAAGCCACCGGTTTCAAAATTTCTAAAGGGTGAATGCAAAGTTCAGTTTGTTTTAAACGCCATCGGTTTGTTCTACTTAAACTGTTACTCATGTAATTATATATCAATGTAACGAGGGATAATACTTCCTGCGGCATTGACTTCATTCTATCACGAGCACATAAGTGTTCAATGTGACATATGCACTTTACTTTTATTATGTCAGGTACTATTTCTTTAAATCTAGTTGCCACAAAGTTATGTTCACTTATCATTACGTTTGCTCCATCCGAACAAAATGCTTCAACATTACGTAAATCAACATCCACTGCCGTAAAAGTGTTGGACACTTTTTGGAAAATTGTTTCTGCATCTGCCTTTGTATAAACATTATTGTCATACAATAGGATAATATCCCACAAATTCTCCACGATCTTTTCACTATCGGGATCAACAAATCTAACAAGTACACATACAAGACTGAACAGTCTTATCCGTTGACTCATCGATCATGACCGCAAATCTTGTATTTCTTAAAATGTTCGTTAACCTTTGTTTTTGGGAAGGAGCTATCACTGAAGTAATTATATCAGACATCTGATGTCTATAACCATTGAGTTTTTTGGCTATTTCTGAATCAGGAAGTAGATGCTTCATAAATGCTACTGAATCTTCTTGAGGCAAATAAGATGTTTTTTTAGAAGCGGCATACGCTGTCAATTTTATTTGAGCGTCTGCTTTTTCAGAATCAAAAGAATCATTTTCTGCATCGTTATGTTGCCTATGCTTATTTGCTTTTAAATGTTGATTAATAACGGTATAAGTGTTAGTAAACTCCGCGTTGCATAGAATACACATTTTCAGAAAACTATTATCTTTTACTGGCACAATACACGACGGAAATTTATTCCTATCATCAGGATTGGGTTCACTTTTGCATATATTAGTATTTAGAGCAAATTAATCATCGCTTGCGGAGAAAACTGAAGTGTTAACCTTTTGAGTACATTCTATGGTACAAAGTTTGTCAGTATCAGTTTTAAAAATAAAATTGTTTTCGTCATACATATTATTAGCATTAGTATTATAAGCAATTTTGTCTGATGAATTGGAAGTACTATCAAAGTCAGTAATGATTGGTTGCGATGTACTGAAATGTTCAGTATTACAATAATCTGCAATGTCTACAAAGAAGGTGGGTAATCGCAAACTATTTACGTTAGTCCTTGTTTTAAACTTTAGTAAGGTTTGGTGGGTTCTTGAATGTTCTTGACGTGATATATAATATGGTTTTCTTTTTAATTGGGCATTGCATAATTCATCCGTACAATATGGTCCTGCCGGAGTTCTTGGAGGAGTTCTTACAGGATTTCCTCCTGGCATCCTACAGGATTCCTGCAGGAGTTCCTACAAGACCCTGCAGTATACGCTGCAGTAATTCCTCTAGGAACTTCTGCTGGATCATATACGAGATAGTATTAATAAATCCTGCAGGCATCCTACAAAAACCCTGCGGGTTCTTCTGCAGCATGTCCTGCAGAACGTACTGTAAAAATAAGATACATTTTTTTTCTGTGATGAGGATTTTATTTATATGAAGAAGATTATTAGCTCTGATTATTAAGAGCTAACCGAGACACATGAGTTTTTCTGTTGTATTATAATTTACCATGATTCTACGATTCATCGGTATTTTTTGTATCCACAGACGATTGATCAAGATGATTGATTAAGATCGTAGAACAAATTGCGATTTCTACAAGTAAAACTTTTAGGATACAAAAAGCATGAAGTGAAATATCCTTTTTTCAACTAGCAACACATTTTTTACTATAATTCAAGATAATTTGTGAAATTTTCGATTGTGCATTTTAGAAATCGACATGAAAAAACAACTTGATATTTTCACGTAAATACAAACACTTAGTTCTGTTACATATTTCGATACTGTATTATGAAGATTGCTAAGTTTATGACTGTAGGGCATAATAATAATTGAAACCCACTACTTTCTTCTGAAGCAAAAAACGTTTTATTAAATTTGCAGCCTAAATTTCGTCTCCATTGTTTTGAGGCCTCTTTAGGGCTGAAAGACATTCATTATATAGCTTGTCTAACAGCCCTGAAGAGGTCTCAAAACAATATAGACGTAGAGTAGTGGATTTTTATTATTGATATACCCTACAATCATTTTTTTACGTACAAATTGAGCAAGTGGAGAGGAATACGAGAAGTTCACAATATTACTAAGTTTAATTGCCGCATGTATGTGCACAAGCAAAAAGTATTGATGAAAAGTCGTTCTGAAGATTTTTTTGACATTATTCACATACTTTTGCTTTAAGACTCTAATCCACCTTCTTCACCGCTGCAGTTGAACTAATCCGAGCTAATGAGCTTCAGGAAGTTCTGCTACACCAAAGTTGGAATTTCGATGGAAACATCTCTGTTTGTACGCTTAACATTATTTCTAAAAAAAACTAGTAAGATTTTAATAGGTTACAATAAATCATATTTTATTATTCTTCTTTTTTTCATGATCTTAACATACTTTCTTTTTATACTAGCAGCTATTATTAGTCTTGATCGTCATCAATGTTACACTAAAGCGAGTAGCTTTAAGTAGAACAGGTTCTTTTTACCTGGAACAAATAGAAATTCCACAAAGCTAAATATCTATGTAAGAACTTAATTGTGTGGGTTCACAAAAACGTCACTTATCTAACAGAAAAACGTTCCTTAATATCATGTGAGACATGCGGTTACACACCCATGGTGACTACTGAGAATTTGCTGTATGGCCGTAGTATCAATGCTGAAAATAATAAAAATAAGTTATCTTTGAAATTTTTTAAATGAATCTCTTTGTTAATTTTTACAAAACGAGGCAGTTAGATTTAATTTGCCCTTTAAAAATTTCATAGAATGATAATAGGTTAGTTTATAACAAGTTGATGAAGCATCTTTATTTCAAGGAAACTTTAAACGAAAATAATTATTGCAGAAATATTGCATGGTTATAGTTTAGGCTAATAAAATCTCACTAAAGAATGATTTCCCAAAGAAAACACGGCCAGGTTAGCATGAAGGAAATTTGATCTCCAAGAGCAAATAAATACTTACTGCATTGCACGTTGCAGCCATTGCAGATCAACTGATCTTTTGCTGCTACGGTGCTTGTCTTGTATTTCGGGGTGATCCCTCCTGATTTTTCTCTGAGGAGCCGGTTAGTTTGCAATATATGGATGGAGAATAACATTAAATGGACGTGCAAAGTCGTGCAAATAAATATTGGAACCTCACTACTCCAGACTATGCACACGCACATAATTTTTTGCGATACACATATTAGTAGGTATACTGTGCCGGTTCTGGCCCACTCCCCCCTATTCCCACTTGGTTGTGGTGAGCCAGTTCTCCCGAGCCTTACTCTGACGTCACGACATGGCTTGGGTTTCGAGCACCCCCCTGGGGCGGTAGTGGTGGGGGGTGTGCCAGTTTTCCCGTGCCTTACTCTGACGTCACGAGTTCAGAGCTCTAGTGCCACCCTTCGTATCCTCGATCCCCGATCGAGCGATCGGAAGGTAAGTTGCTCAGCTACAATATCGACCGATGGTCTCTGCCAATTATGCGCTCGAGACACACTCTCCAGAATTATGATGCGCTTTATGTCCACTTACTACATTACCGACTACGAAAGCGGACAATGCTAGCTAGGCTCTCGAGTAACCTGCTGATTGTAAGTCCTAGTGGTGCAGAACATTATATCATGATGGTCATGTGACGTTCATATTACCACTACAGCTGTGACAACTTTTTCATGACACGAGTGCATATATACATATATACGTATTTAAAAATAGCCATCTGTGATTTTAATACCTGTTAGAAAAACTTATGACGGTGATAACTACATCTACATAGAGGTATGCTACATCTATATAGACGTATACAATTGAATTATTTCATGACGTAACATGACGGTCACATGGCGGTCATATGTCACGTTTTTCCCCGACACGTCATTTTTCACTGTGATGCATCAAGCGCAACTAATGCTGCTGGCTACTAGCCGAGTCAAAAAATATGGCAGCAGAGCACTTGGGATAGAGCTTTATCATTAAGCGGTGTATTGAGTGATGCGAGCCGCTGACTCGCCCGTTTTCTCGTCCCCTCATAAAACTATCAACACATCGCGGAGCAAGTATCGACTCGGCAGCCCTAGGTTATGAGATCGTCGCATAGCTACCAGCATCTTAAGCGAAAATCACGAGTTGTGCACAACACCGTTCAAGAGTCAGCCTCGTCAATACGCGTATCGAGTCGCTGCAGGCTTTGTCGACTCAAGTGCTGAGAGACGGTGGCAAAGGTTTCCACGTCATCGCGGAGGATGTTGTCGAGGTGGGCTATTAGAGAGCACTCGAATTTATTTTTAAGCGAGAGATATGATTAGCAGAGCCAAGCACGTTGTGTACAACGCTCGGCACGAGTAACAAGATGCCCATACCTCTCCTCTCTCACGCATTATAATATTCTAGCATTAGTTTTATATTAGCGGATGTTTACGCGCGTGTATCAAGTGATGCGAGTCGTTGGCTATGCGCGCGCTCGCTCTCTCCCATCACCAAAATTATAAACTCAATGCGGATAAGGTTCGAACACTATGCCCGGTCCGTCTCTTTTATCAATACGGGGGTATCGAATGTTGCAGGGCTTTGTCGACTCAAGTGCTGAGAGATGGTGGCAAACGTTTCCATGTCATCGCGGAGGATGTTGTCGAAGCGGGCAAGAAAGCGAATAAGAGGCAGTGGCAAAGGTTTTCACGTCATTGCGGAGGATGTAGTCGAGGCGGGGGAGAGAGCGAAAAAGAGGCAGTGGCAAAGGTTTTCACAGACGATTTATCGCGGAGGATGTTGTCGAAGCGGGCGAAAGAGAGAGAGAGTTCTAAGAATAAGTATACATTTTTTTAAAAAACTTATTTTTTTGCATTGTCAGTTGTACATATAGGTAAGTATATTAATTTATCGTTGCTGTTCTTTCAATAGCCAATTTTTCAAAGCTTCGGCATTCTTTGCAGCACAATGCGCTAAATCGAATCTATGATTTGTGCATTTAACATCATCTATACTCATTTTTTTCAAAGATTGACATTCTTCAATATCATGAATATACCTATAACAAAAGTAATTTTTACACTTGCGCATGCGTAGTGGGTTATATTAATTACTTGAGCCATATACCTAATAAATAGCACGGCTTGTAGCCATTTTGTTTTTTCAAGACCTTTCACATAAATAGCGTCATTCTCTTCGATGATAGATCGAAAAGTTGTTCATAAGTTTTCGTAGGGCACTTCTTCCGAGCTCCAACGTAGACCATGATGGTTGCATTCTAACCAACGATTCTCATACTTGTTCTTAGATGAGAGCTGTGCCAAAGAATATGGGGGCTCTCACATATGGACGCCTTGAGATTTCTGAACGTAGAGTACAACTTGATATTTTAGTTTTGCATGAGACTTTGAAAATTTGTGTTGTAAAACTCCTTGCCTCGATCTGTCTGCAAATTTGTTGGAACTCTCCTTTCTGTTAATATAGACTTCATAGCTGCAGCCACATCTTTGCCAGTTTTTCTCTTTACGGGCACAGCCCAGGCGTACTTGGAAAATACATCTATGACTGGAAGCAGATATCTATAACCCGTATTTTCACGAGCATAAGGTATCATCTCTACTTGATTAGCTTGCCATGTTTCATCCAAGCCTCGAATATAAAACTTTTGACGTTGGTAGTTGCGTCTTGTGGATTTATGGAGCTCTTCCACTACTCTCTCCATCTTCCCAATTGTCTTCAGGAGTGATGTTAGATATCTGTGCCAAAACCTCCTTAATTGTAGCTATTTTCCGCTGCAAATTTACTATTGATTCCGAGAAAACATCACTCAAATTGTTGATTAATACACATATCTTATCTTGCTCATCTGATATACATTTTTTTTCTCTATGTAGAACGGTAAGATTCACAGCATCATTAGGCTTAATGGGTGTTGCAACATTGCACAATCTTTTATATAGCAAGTCAAATTGACCATCTGTTGTGAGCTTGTATCCGATTCCAGGAGGACCTCAACAACCACCTTTAGACTTAGCTAATGATGCACGTCCGAATACGTCAATGCTCATTTTGATACTAAAGCAAAATTAATTAATCAAACTCAATGTATAATATTTGCTTCACGGAGCTCCTCAATAATCGAATGAATTTTATTTATATGACTTGGATTACCGGCTGATGTTTCTGCCACTAGCAATCGTAGACGATCGACCAGTTCCTTAGGGTCATCCCAATAAATGTAATCCATTTGTATGTTCATTCTAGCAATTTTATATGAAGGTATGGACCCACCTTTCTTCTTGCTATTCGTTTGGATGAGATTAAACAGCGGAGCGATAACATTATTAAATTTTTTACTGTTGTATGAACGAATAGGATCATTTTCAATGAATCTCCTTTTATGCGCACTTGAAGCTTCCAAGATTCGTTTGTATTTCTCTGAATTGTCTGGTGTAAAGTACACTTTATCAGGATGCTTTTTTAAGAGCAGTTCCATTAATCCATAAGTTATTGGATACTTTAGATGATTTATTTTAATTTCATTATTATTGAAATGTATGGGTGAATTTCCAAGCATATATCGTCCATTCTCTTTTCTTATTCCATAAATGCGGTCCAACTCTGGCTCCTTTTTATCTACTATTGGTAAGTATCGATTAATGGATAAACTTTTATTTGTATCAAGCCCTACATCATCATCATAATCACTATTTTCCACAACTGTATCATAATCTTTTATAGTGTCATCTGAAGAAGCAATATCATCATCACTATTACTGCTGGCTGAGTGGAACATTGATGTATCTATGTAATTTGTTCTTTTTTAATAGACTTTAAAGGATCTCTAGCTGGAGATTCAAGTCGTTCCTGTAGACTATTTTCCTTTTCCGTTTCATAGATGATCTTGTGGAGTGGATCAGTAATAGGCTTGAAAGTTTAACGAATCCGCTTCTCAAAACTCTCTCTTTCTAACTTTATCAATTGGTACTTGCATCCAACAGCTTTTCTCGCCTTTTTAACCTCTTGAAGAACAAATTTTTTCTCTAGAATAGAGTCCATGTTGATTGATTGATGGCTGATATGAGACTAACACATACTCAACGAGTATGAGTGATATTTATAACAAAAGAGTCGAATCCTTTTCTATATCTCCATTTTCCACATTTATATCCTTATCTATTACGACAAACCCATGTTTTCCCTTTCGCCAACACTTTCCACATAATGTTTTGAATTCATTGTAAGTCATATCGGTGTTAACATGATCATTATAGATGTGCTTCAAATTTATATCATCTTGTCGGAATAGTACTAAGAGGTTCAAATTATCTCTTACCAAATGCTTGGGAACTTGAGCATATGATTGTCATAGATAGAGACGGTCAACGCTTTTGTGACGTTCCATGCTGAAAAAGGCTCTTACATTGTCTTGTTTTTTACAGGCAATATCATCGAATATCATAATGGAGTTGGGCAGTGCTTTATCTGGAGATATGACTGATTCATGCTTGCTAAATAAAAAATATTTTACACTATCAATGGGCTCGAATAACTGTTTTAAAAACTTTTACTTTGGCTGATTGAATGACTTGGAGTAGAGATAAACATTGTTAAATCTCAATCTGTTGGGGTGAGCAATGAGAGCTAGCAAGCTGTTTGTTTTTCCACAGTTTGACGGACCACAAAGGATAGCTCTTATCGTATCGGGTAACAAATCACCATGGCGTTTTATTTTTTTATCTTGCTCAACAAATTCGTCGAAATTTACTACAGAAAGTTTTACGTTCTGTTTCACAAAGCTCATGTTGACTGTATGCTAACAACTGACACTGAAACCCAGTACTGTAAATAGTATGCCTTTATACTTTCATCAGACTTATTAGTCATCTCATCTTGCTTACCACAGGATGTTTAACAT
>JAPYYV010011789.1:0-10923 GCA_030522625.1 Copidosoma aretas | reverse complement strand
ATACATCGGAAGATGCATTTAAGTCGAAAATAAGTCTGTCCAAATTTTATATCGCAGACGAAAGCAAAGTTACATGATACCACCCCAGGAGCCGTACCATATAACTTTTTTTCGGTGTTTCTGGCTATGCTATAACATAGGCTGATGTACTGAAAAAGTTACATAGTACGGCCTCCTGTGATTACGGGTGTGCTTGGATGGAATCTGGTACTCTGCACTGGTTATAAAGATCCGATCACGTGACCATACCTAACGTCATTCTACTGCAGGAAAGTGCGAATCTGTAGACTGCTTAACTTTATCTAAGCACACTCTTAGCACAGTGCGCATCCACAATGTGATAATTTTATACAAAGTATATTATTACTGTAATATTTTTTTATTTATTTGAGAAAGAAGAGATATATTGACGATAGAAAATTTTATTGCAGAATTAAATAAAAATTGTTTTTCAATACAACGTATAAACAGATTAAATCATTAAGTAAACTACATGCGTGGTTTCAATTGAAAAAAAAATCATTAAAAATTTTTTAAATTAATAAATAACACGGTAACTTTCCATTAAAAAAGCAAAGTCTTTTTTAACTTCAGAAATGATTCTAATTTTGGAAATGTCATCAACATTTATAAAAATTGGAGACATTGGTCTTTTGACAATTTCTCCGATGATTTCAATACAATGACCCTTGTGAAATTCATCAAAAAATCCTTCGATTTTCTTAACATGGATTTCCAGTTTCCTCTTTCCATCGCATATACTACCCAGAATAATGGTTTGATACTTGGATTCAAGACAACGAAAAGCATTTTTTATAAATCCTTGTATTTCTGTAAACAAATTTTTTTGGAAATAAAATGTGTAAATAATTAATAATTAAAATAACATTAATCATATTTATACTTACTAATCATACCAGACAGTTTTGCAATGTTATCAAAGTTTGCTTCATTAATAAAGCTGTTAGAAACTTGAGAAACTTCATACTTTCCAAGAACTTTAATGTTTGTTTGATCTGTATAAACTAATTGAAATGCAACATTGCCATCGTTATATTTGGATGAGACGTTCGTTTTTTTTGCAATTGCTCCTTCAATTTTTACTGCCTATGAAAAATATATATACATGTATATGTGTGTGTATATATAAATTGAGATATGTGGAAATATTGAGAAGAAAATTAACTAAAATTTAATAACAATACTCACAACTCCCAAATCGGAAACTTCTTCTAACGGATTGATGAATCGTCCCCACGCAACAACCTGTACACGGCGACCATTGCCATTGTTAACGACAATTCTCATAACCTCAGAATTATTAGAAGCCTTGCACCTTCCGTGTACGTGATCAATAAAGCCTATCAAAAAACTAAAAATCAAAGATATCAGCTATTATTTAACTACCGCGTTTGCATGCATACGTACACATCTAATAACAAAACAATAAAACAAACCTCATGTCATCATTCTCTTCTATAGAATCTACATGAATATTGGACGAGAATCTTTTTTCTAAATTCATGATTGCACAAAAATAAAACCTGAAAGTTGATAGATTGATATTAAGTGTACCCAAATCAAGTGAAAAGAAAGAGGTTATTTTAATCAAAAGCCGTTTCCAGTGTCAATTTTTTTTTGTATTTAAATGAATGAGACACACAAACTAACTTTAATTTTTTATATATGTATAAGAGCACAATATTTCAATTAAGTAATAAATCAACAGCTAAGACGTATAAAACAACTGTGCTTCGATATCTATTGAACGTCTTAATTTTTTTCTTACGATGTTTGAAATTTCAACTTGATAATTTTTTAATAAAAATAAAAAAACTTACCCTTTCGTATATACGGGATATTTTTCGTTCTTGATACTGTATGTAGACTCTCGTAAAACGCACGTGCGTGCTTCTACTTCTGCTTCCAGCAATATTGTTAAAAATTGCTATAATATTGAAATCAGTAACTAAAAACCTGCATACATTTTTAAAATATTTTACCCGTAGATTTTGCATACAAATGAGAATGTTAACCTAATTGACGATAATAAACGTGTTTGCAATACGTACAGCAATGTGCGCCTGCATGTGCGTTCTTAGGAGGTTAAAAGCAGAAAGGCCACTGCTACAATCTACATAACAGTGTTCGTCCGCGTTTGCATAGCGTGGTGGTGGCGCCCGCGTCGGTGGTGGTGGCTTGTCCAACAACAGTTCAAGCAACTACACTCATCCAATCATAACTCAGCAGTGGTAGTACAACGTAACTTTTTCAGCTTTGACAGAACGATCTGGACAAACCAACTGGTGCCTTAAAAACGCCGTAAGAAGCCTTCAAAACAAAAATTTGTTTGTCCGGATCTTATGATCGAAGCTTGAAAAGTTACGTACTACCAGACAACCACCCCCGGGGTGGTAGTGGGTAACTCGATGAAGAGGTTTGGACAAACATATTTTTGTCTTTAAAGTATCTTATGACATCTTATGGACAAAAATTAGTCTGTCCTGAGCCATATGTTGAAGCACAAAAAGTTACGCACTACCACCCCGGAGCCCATTCTACAATTGCCACGCGCTGCGCTTCCCCTGCGCCCTCTCATCCCATATAGTATACCTGTGTATACTGTATATACAGATATACTATATGGGATGAGAGGGCGCAGGGGCAGCGCAGCGCAGAGCAATTGTAGAATGGGCCCTGGGGCCGTACCGAAGGGCGCGTTCGATTTTCCATCGTTCGTTCGTTCGGTTCGTTCGTTTCGTTCGTTTCGCTAGTACAGTTCGGTTGTTTCTTACGGTTCTTTTGTTCATGTCATCATCTACTTTTAAATAAACTCTAAGACAGTAGCCACAAAGGTGTTTTTTAAATCTCGGGGACATGATAAAAATTAAAAAAGAACGTGCAGAAAAAGTAGGTAACTAATAAATTGTATTAATAATAATAATACTTCGAGTCGATGAAACAAATTGAACGAGCGAAACGAACGAAACGAGCGAACCGAACGAACGAACGCTGATAATCGAACGCGTCCATATAATTTTTCCCAACTTCTGCAAATGGATCTGGACAAACCAACTCTCATCTCTTAGACAGCATAAGTTGACTTTAAGAGACAAATTGGTTTGCCCAGATCCATGAGCAGAAGTTGGAAAAAGTTATATGGTATACGGCCCCTGGGTGGTAGTACGTAACTTTTTCATTCGATCAGATGATCCGGACAAACAGATTTTTGTCTTGAAGGCTTCTTACGACGTCTTTAAGGCAACAGTTAGTTTGTCCAGATCCTTCTCTCATAGCTGAAAAAGTTACGTACTGCCACCCCTGATATTTCCGCTGGAAAAATGGCCCATCGTGCACATGAGCGAAACAAACAGGCGGCGCGGAAGCACTGGATTACGATCGTTCTTGTTAAGGCCGTGGCTACATAAACTGCGTTCGCCCGCGTTCGTTCGCGTTTGGAACATCGGTGGCGTAAAGTAGTGCAGCCAACTTGACTGAAAGTCACAAAAAATATAGCAAAAAGTCCATACATTTGCTGATTTTTGGTTAAGTTGGCTGCACTAAGTACTTTACGCCACCGCCACCGCCACCGACGTTCCAAACGCGAACGAACGCAGGCGAACACAGTTATGTAGCCACGGCCTAATTCATGAGTTAGTTCGACGAACTTCTTGTACTTGTAGATAAAAAACAGTCAATGTGTACACATGTTATATGATGTTGAAAAATCTGTGTAATATGAACATTTTTTACGCTACAAACACGATAATCTTAATTTAAGAACAATGTAGATTGAGAAAAAGTGCAGTCATTTGTAGATAAAGCTTTAAGATCAGTATGCATTACAAAACATACAATGGCATTGAAAGCATTTGATCTATAAATGTCAATTACAAAAAAAAAGTATATGCATGATATCAAGGAACAACAATGCACGTAATGCACGTAAATAGTAATTTTAAAAATCTACCTGTTGGAAGTATAGAATCTCAAAAAAATTTCAAGTGAAAATTTATAAAATAATTTGTGTTCTTCATAGCTATTGTTTATTTTTCATCAAAGTAAAAATATTGTGCTCAAATATAATAATCTTTTATTTTTTGACATAATTTTTCTTTCGTACCCATGTATGTAATGATCGGCATATGGATATTTGTTTGGATTATTTCATGTCAGATAAGTTGTTAAATTGATCACAGATTAATAGTTTCGGTAAAGCTTACTTAATTACGTTAATTTTAAACTAATCAAATCATTCCGACACAGAATAATCATATGAAGTAAATAAAAAATAAATAAAGACTGGAAATGATTCTAGAAAAATAGTATTTGTATTTATTCAAAGAAAAACTTTTACAACTACAGTGTAATAAATACGTTAATGAATTATTAGACTACTATTCTACATTTCAGCCTAGATCTAACATTAAAAATATCTGTAGAATTTGTGTGAATTTTTGAATGTGATGAACTGTTAATCCATTTTTATTTTCTGAAAAAAGAAACAAAAGTTATAATTTTTGTTAACTAAATGAGAATGTAAAATGATCGAATTAAAAAATTATTTACCTTCTCGACCACAGAATCTTGATTGAAACAACTTCTTATCTTCCTCTTAGGTGTTTTAAAAATAGTCTCAATAACTTCCTCCGAAAGCTTCTCTCCGTCTCTTTTTTCAATGTCGTTAAAATTCTCAACTTTAAAAATGAATTTCTCTTCTTTTAATTCTAAACGACCAAATACTCTAATCGGTTGTCCTATTTCAAAACTTGTAGATTCTTCATACTGTGCAACGTGAACTTTCAACATAATATCCTGCACAGCAATTGCACCTACTTTAGCAATTGTGTTTTTATCATTACGACGGAATCGTGAGTGGATATAGCCCTCCAAACCTGAAAAATACACAATAACAATTAAAAAAAATTAAATTGACAAAAATCAAACTCTATGACAAATAAACCTTATGATATTTACCAATTAACACCTTGTCACTGCACTCAATGCAATCGTCTATAGATTGAAATATTGAAAATTCATTTTTTTCCTCTGTACTCAAATTTAGATTAGTTTTGATTCCTAAAACGTTCAAAATCGTATTGCTACGAACAGTTATACTAAAGTTTTTGAAATTATTAAACTTCGTCGGCGTTGCCGGTCTTGAATAGGGACTATCCAAATGAACGATCCAAAAATATATTCATAAAAACAATTAATATTTGAGAATGTGTATATTCGCATTGATTATTTGATGACTTAAGTTTCATTCTAAATAAAGGGAAAAGACTTACATGATTCATTTTTATGAAATGTTTAATTCTTGGGATATCATCGTCCCACACAGATATTGGTAGAAGATCATCATTTCCGAAACTTAAAGTAAAATTGAAAACTTTTAGAGTTCGTCCGTTCATATGTACATCGACGGTATCTGTAATAGACTTGACAACTCCCACTAAATCACTGGAAAAAAATTTTTCATAGCGTACACTTTAAAATTACAATATTAGTTACTGATCTACAATAAAAATCTACAAAATATAAAATACCGTAAAGAAAACATTTTTAAATAAAAATTGGTATAAAATTTGGAAAATTTTTTTTTTGAAAAAACAATTGTTTACATAAGTAATAAATTATTTTATAAAAAATATCATAGTCTATGATAATATGGAACAATGTATACATTTGCTAAAACAAAAAATGGTATGTGATTAATAAAGGTGTAGAATGTTACGAAAAGCCAAAAAATATGATACAATAAATTAACCACACCGAAATCAGAAAATATAAAAAGTAAGAAAATAACCACTTCACAAAAAATATCGTCAAGAAACGTATGAAAAATTTAATTTTTCAAATGTTGATAAATTAAAATTATATTATTGAATTACGAACTCACATCGCTGCGTCATTTGGCTGGATTGCTTCGATCATTGTACTTGGATTAATGTACATCTCGGGATCGATGATGTTTATGATAATACTCCTTTGATCACTATCATCCACCACGTGGTTATTTTCAAGCTGCGTTTCGTCCATTTTATATAAATCTACAGAAGAAAACAAAATTTGTTATGCAGACAAATTGCTTTTCATTATAGTTACATATTTTTTAACTAAGGACAAGAGAGTATAGAAGACTTTATAAGATCTGAATACTCTGAAATACGTTATCATCCATAATGTGTCAATTAACTTAACCAAGACTGAAAGTGACACATGATGTCCTCGTAGTCGATTTCAACTTCGGCCTGGTATTAAAATAATATGATTATAAAAAATACGTACCTCTTTAACGACCAAAATGAAGCCGGTTAGCCGATTTCAACGCCGACAATAATTCGATTGTCTTGGATATAACGCGCGTGCAGGCAGCGAAGCACAATGGACGGCGTCAATGGCTGTTGTCGATGAAAGGCAAACGTGCTAACCACGTGAGTCGTGAAAGGTATAAGCATACGTGTATGAAATATTATCCATTGAGTATTGAAATCCAGCAGGTAATGAAGTTTTTCGTTTGATCGATAACTAATATTAAAAATATGAATTTAATTCGTGAACCGCGAAATTTAAACGCTTGAACCATTTTACGTAAAATTAAAATCCACAATTTCAAAACAAACAGTTATAAATTTACTTAGTGTATGTTGGAGTCACAGATATTATAGTAAAATCATTATTTTGTTGTTAAAGTTATTACTGTCATTTTAGTGTAAAAATATACCAGCATTATAATTCCGCGGTTCGAAGAATGAAGACACGGCGAGTACACGCACACATTTATAAAAAATAATATACAGCGAGGCCACAAAACAAACACGATAATCCCGTGAAAATTTAAACTTAATACTTTTGAAACTCCTAATTATTATTCTTCCAAGCTCCTTATGAAGTTGTCACATCAGAACCGCTTTCACACATATAGATTTATGACGGTCCAAGAAACTTTTTATTTCTTAACTTTTCATCTCAGTTATAATGAAATTAATAATAAGTAAAAATGTAACAGTAATAAAATAAGATTATAAAAACTTGTATGCACGTACTTTCTCTCTTGTGCATTAATATATTGCACAATAATATTAGAATTGTAACCATACAAACAGTAAAAAGAATAAATATTTATTGGAACCATAGTAAGGAACATAATTTCATAATGTTACTGAAGTAACTCCATATATACATGATTTTTTATACTATCAACGTCAGATCTATCACCTAAATATATTTTAAGTGCATTCCAAGAACGAACTCGTGAAAATGCAACATAAAGTTGTCCATGACTAAATACATCTTTCCGAAGATCAATAGTGATTCTTTCAAAAGTTTGACCTTGTGACTTATTAATAGTCATTGCAAAAGCTAATTTAATTGGAAATTGACGTCGTTTAAAAGTAAAAGGAAAATCATTTTCAGAATACAAAGTAATTCTGTTGAGAAACACAATATCTCCAGCTTTATCTCCAGTCAAAATCTCGCACTGTAAAACATTATTTGTCATTTTGAGAATCAATAATCTCGTACCATTACATAAACCTTCGTCAATACTTAAATTCCTAATCAACATAACAATCGAAAACTGTCTTAATCTTAATAGATATGGAGGAAGTGATAAAGGCGTTAAAGTATTTAAATATTCCGGTAATAACGATTCATTGAGAGCACCATTATCACAATTTTCAGTACTATCGATACTTGTATAAACCATTTCTGTACTTACATCGAGCATATTTATAACCTTTTGATTGATCTCATCAACATCATCATTTCTTGGAGATAAAATAACATGGTGTATCATTTGTCTATACCGTTTATTTCGAAAAATTGCACCATACATATCATCAACGATATCACTTTCGATCGATAATATACATGTTTTTGGAATATGAGAAAGACTTATTTCATTATTAAAATTATTCAAACGCCCAGAACCCAAATCAAGCAAAAATTTACTGAATTTAATTTCGCTGGATAAAGTTCGCATGTTTTGTTCCAAACTGAATTGTGAAAAATTATGCCATAATTGACTATTTTTAATTGATAAATTAATAATTTCGCCTTGAGTAGCATATTTTTGTATAGGTAACAGTTGTCTGAAATCACCGCCTAAGACCATAATTTTACAACCAAATATTTTTTTAGTTTGCATAATATCTCTCAAAGTTTTATCAATGATTTCTAATGCAAATCTTGGAGACATTGGTGCTTCATCCCATATGAATACGTCTACACTTTTTAAGTAAGTAGCTTCTGCAGATTGAAATTTAATGTTACTTGTTGAATCAGAAAATAAAGGAACAGGTAAACCAAATGTTTTATGAACAGTTTTACCATTAGGGAGAAGAGTAGCCGCTATTCCTGTAAATGCCATAGTGCAAACCTTTTATTTATCACCTGTTAAGATATTATATATTGTATTGTAAATAAATGTTTTCCCAGTGCCCCCGGGACCATTGATAAAAAAACAATTATTATAAGAAACATTGTTAAATTTATCCAGTGAAACGACTTGCATAATGTTATCGACAATTTGTTTTTGCTCATCGTTCAATTTTTCGTACAGTTGTTTCCCTTTATTCAAGTAAAATTGTAGAGGTTGAATACCAATGTTTTCTTCACAATCATTTTCATCTAAAGTAATTGCAATATGTTCATTTGGAAAAAAATCAGAAACAGCACGATTTTCCTTTTGTATCCGTTTACATATGAGTTCAAATGTTTTTTTTTCTGCTAAATTAACATTGAACAGTCTTTTTAAATCTTGAGACATATAGCATTTAAAATCATTCCAAAGTTGAGTCGGGTACAAAGGATTGCAATAAATTAATATTCTAACAAACATCCGCCGAAGTTGCCGCGGCATCATCCAAAACGCTGCTTCCGACATAGCATGTTTCCATTCATCGTCATTATCGATTAGATGTAAAGCCACGCATACCTCTACAAATGTATCATAATGAACGTTATTTACGGTTTTCAAATCATCAAAACTTGTTTTACCTTTTACATGCAATAATAGTAATCGTAAATGAAAAAGTTCAACTGTACTGGGACTAACTGAGTATATACGTCCGATACAATTATAAGCAGCTTGTCTTCGCTCCCATAATCGAATTTTTTTGCCATCGACTTCTTTAAGTTTGAAAGTAAAGTACTTTGGTATTTCAAGATATGTATATTGTTTTGCTGTATCATCACGCTCATTTAATGCAAAATAATCTATTAACATAGTTGTTTGATGTACTAAATTATCAATAGTCGTTTCTTCTGGATCATCATGAATCAGAATGGTTTGTTGATTTGGAAGATGTATAGGTAATCGAATCACATGATGACTTTTTTCATATAATGGTAAACTCAATATTCTCGTTGCCGCTTCGATTGGACTGACATATCTCGATTCTATATAGGATTTGATTTCATCATGATCAATAATCGTAGAAGCATTATTTGTTTCCAATGGGGATGTAATCGGTTTATCTGTAACCGTTATTGCAGCAGCATCATGGCCTTTCAAGACATATTTAAACAAATATTTTACAGCAGAAATACGTGATACCAATTCAACATTAATGTGACAATCAAATTCAAGCAATAATTCAGGACTATATGGTACAACGTGACGATTATCGACATAATAACCACCAGGACGTTCATAAACCTTACCATTATCTCTGCGACGATAAGTAGGATAATTGTTATCATCCATCACAGTTTCGTATTGAAACGATTTTGGATAGCCTTTCGAACATTTTCCATCCTTAAAACACCAATCACCACATGGTCCATGTATCATATGTTTCATGACTAAACTATGTAACATGGGATTGACGTTTGGATCTGGAATTTCAGCTGATATAAATCTATCAATTTTTTCAGGAGTTGTCATTTTACTACTTCGATCAAAAGTTGAAACATTATGAACATGTGGTAAGCCACGTTTTTGAAATTCAACAGATAATATGTACGCAACTATCGAACCAAATAATTTTTTTTTTACTATTCTTTCAATAAGAGCATTTTTTTTATATCAAATACTCTAGCAACTATATCCGGACGATCATGCGGCTTTTGTCCTTCTTTAAGATTTTCAACTATCTCTGGCCATTGAGGATTACAAGTCATAGTAATAAATAAGTCTGGTTTTCCATGTACTCTCGTTATTGCCATGGAATCTTGATATTTTTGTATCATATTTCGTGGTGAGCCGATAAAAGTTGATGGAAGTATCACAATTTTACCAATTTGATGATTTGAAGTATTATCTGTCATTGAATGTATATAATCAATCAATCCTTGATATGATTCTACCCTCAACTTTTTTTGATTTAAATTACACCAATTAATTCTATCTCTTTCAATTTTAACGTAACTATCTACAATGTATTGTTGAAATAAACGGCGTCCTAATAGAATTGGATTGAAAATATTTTGTCGATCACCTAATAAATACGAAGTATAATTTAATCTAGTTAATCTACGATTTCCATCTTCCTTCATATCTTTGTGCCATCCTGATGTTTGTGCCATCCTGATGAAAAGCCATATGGATAAAATAATGGATACGTCCACGGTTCTACATTAGAATTCATAGAACTGACTCTTTTCAGCTCTTTGGAATTTTTATTTCGAATGACCACATAAGAATCAGGAATCTCTCCATCAGCATTCGTCGTGAAAATAGCTAAAACTTCATTACATCTTTGAATATTATATCTGTTTGAATCAAGTCCGTCTTTATTAGTGAATGCTAAATGTAGTTCACGAAAAGATGGATTTTCAGAATCTGTTTGTGATTCTTGTATTTTAATTTCTTCACCCATCATAATGTATGACTTTGCAAAAGCATTATGCTCCCTCATAATATTATCTAACTTTGTCATAAGTTCAAAATCTATTGTACTTTTGTTCAAACGAAAT